>JAJEJH010001870.1:0-15747 GCA_026122585.1 Anacardium occidentale
TGAAGAAAGTCACAATCAAACAATAATATAATTTAAAATTTACATATCCTGTGAAAGAAGACTTGCGAGTAATTAAAGAATAATGACTTAACCATGCAAACAAAATAAAAGTTGCAAAAAGAAATGAGGAAAATAGGGATAAATAAAACACTTTTCAAGGTCTAAGTACAGATTAACCAGAGAGAGAGAGAGAGAGAAAGAGAATTCTCCTGTTATAAAAATGCTTGGTTTTTATTTATTGAATTCTATGTAAAAAACACTGGGATGATACATTTTCTAACCTATAAAACATAAATACTTAATTTATGAATAAATACTTTTTGTTTTTCCAATCTCATCTAATATAAATAAATTTGATAAAATTTATGTGAAATGAGCTTAAATTAGTTTCATTTGACTTCTCCAATCAGCTTGTTACTTAGGTTGGATAATTTGCAAAGTAAAAAATTTATCAAGGTAATTTAGAAATGAATAACTTAAAAAAAAAATTATAGCAAGTTTTAGCAAGGACGTGAACCTATTGAAGTATAACTCCACAAAGGACAGAGTCAACCAACAGCCATGGCTCAAGAACTGGTCAATAAACCCTCTGATGGGTTAAATTCTATTTGGGAAAAATAATTCAAACTGACCTTAAACAAACCAAGCTAAAAAAGGAGTCAAAAACTAAAAAATAGTCAAGCTCTAACTTAAATGATCCACAAACTCAAATTGATGAAAAGATGTGTGTTGGTTAACGATCTATAAGTTGTTTTTAAAGTCTAAAACAGAGATTACGTATATCTTGTGTGTAAAATGATTGGTTCTAAACCTCATGGAGTTATTAGAGAAAAAAAAAATGACTGCATTTGAAAACTATGACCACAACTGGACCTATAAGATTAAAACATCTCAGGTAGGTTTTGAACCTGTCAAGTGTAGGTGGGACGGTGGAAGGTTTCTAGAAACATATGAATATAAAAAAATTCCTCTTAAAGACTCTCAATTAGATGCCATTTTTGACAATTTTCAATGTCTCTTCCTTTTCAAAACTAAAGGCTTCATGCTAAATTGTAAATTAAAAAAAGACTAGAGTTCTTCAGGGTGTGCATGGACTAAGCTTAAAATTAAAGGAAATTCTGATATTGAACAAAATTTAGAATTAAGTGATGGACCGATACCACATAGCTGGTTAAGTAAGACATTCACAGAGACTCAAACCAATCAAAAAACGCATTTCAACCGAAACGAGGAACACATGCATAAAAACAGATATCAATTAACTAAAAAATCAAAATATTCCTCAAGAGACAATTATATAGAACGGCAATCAGATATCATTTTCATTTTAATTTCATCGAACTTCTCAGAAATCAACATTAAACTGAATTCTGATCACTATGTGAAACAAAATGTCTAAAAACAATAGATCAAGGTCAAGTTAAGTCAGCAGTAATTATAAGGAGCTAGATCTCAGGATTAGAGACGAAATTAAAATTCTCGGAAGCAGATCTCGAGGATGAGCAGCCGCATTAGAGAAAATTCTAAAAAATAAAAATTAATACCATGCCATCAAATGAGGGCGGAACCTTGTCGGCGAACCCGAGGTCGTCGTCCATAGCAGCGATCAGCTGACTGCACCAAATATACAACAGAAGATTCCAGAAAACAAACGTGTGCCTTTGGATTTAAAATGAGAAAATGAAAATCCGAGACTTTATAGAACAGAATCTGGGCCAACTCAAATTGGGCCATTGATTTTCTTAAATTGGATCTGACGGTCCAATTAACATGGGCCTTTGGAATTGCTAGACCTTGGGCCTGATTGAGTTTGACCGGTGTGGGATTTGAAAAACCAAGAGAGAGATGGCAGTGAGCTGGAAGAATTAATTAGCCGCGCTAAAAGGACAATGATGGAATAACAATTAACCGATACCTATAATTGTGGTACTTAAAAAGTCATTCTTGACATTGACAATCTCAATTAAGGATACATCATTTTAAAAAAACAGAAAAAAGCACCTCAGACAACAGTGAGATACTAAACAAAACAAGCTCTGTCACCTGTTATAAATTGAATATCTCATAACCAAAACACTACTTTCCATCCCTTTTGTTGAAATGATAAATGATTATCATTTAAATTTTTTAAAAAATAAGATTTTTATTCATTATTTATTTTCGCTAGTAAAGTACATTAGATGAAATCTCAAAAAGTTATTTTTATATAAATTTTTTTTATTTTTTTCATTTTCATAAATTATGGGTGTTAACAAAAATTTTTAATGGTTTTGGAAATTTTAAAAAATTTTGAATGTATTTTTAAATTTCTAAAAAAAGTTAATATTCTTCTTATTGGTTCAAAAAAATTAATTACCCTTTCAAAGAATTGTTCAAAACACAAAATCTTAAAGTTAATTGAAATTTTAATATTTTTTCCGAATCTAACCAGTAAAAATTTTAATTGATGAAAATATATTAATAATTTAACATTTACATTAAATGTTAATAACAATTTTATAATTTCAATAAAAAGGATAAAACAATAATTTCTAAAGTAATTAAACAGCATTAATAAAAGTGGATAACAGATAAAAAAAGTGATTTTGTAAAATTTAGAGACGGAAAATGTTGTTTCATCAAACCTTGGGTGGGAACAAGTGATGTAGCCATATTTCACAATAAATCAATTTTTATTATTTTATAGGCCGAATAATTTTAAATATGTAGCTAGATGATGTCGGTAATGACATCATTATGACATGAGAATTAATTATCTTAAATATCTTATCCGACAGTATAGGGAGGATCTTCAGGTGTCTATTTTTATTTTCAAGAAAAAATAAGTCCCCCCACCAGGAAAATAAGCCCACCCCCAAATTATTTAAAAAAAAATTAAATTAAACTGCAATAAATTTACCGACAAATTGCAAAATAAATATCGAATAGAAAGTGTCCGATGACAGCGAGTCAACCACCACAGTTGCAGCCTGCAGGACCCAATTCTCAAACGCAATGACATTCTAATAAAGCAATATAACAAGCCAAATTATTGAAGAAGTCTCCGTGACTCTTCTCCAGAAATGTCATTATCAATTTATAAACAATTCTTAATCGCCCATTATATTAGAAAACCATCCAAAGGGAACCGATTATATTTATTAACAAAATATATTTTAATTGATGTGCTGACAAGATTCCCAATAAGATTCCCCTGAAAATTATATTGGGGCAGTGATCTGACTGGTACCGCAAGTCCCGCAGAAGTTTTAATATTTTCTTTCGTTTACGATTCCTTGCTTTGAGAAAGGATAAAGCAAAGCAAAGCAAAAAAGGGGCTTAGTTATGTCTAATAAGTCGCTCTATAAGACAAAACAAGACAGTCCATCTCTCCTGCTCGATAATTTGATGGAGATTTATGAAATAATATAATATAAATTCATATATTTTAATGGCTTTTCGACAGCATCACTGGAACAGAAATTTCTCAATAAATGTCGATGCATAAATGAGATGTTAACCCGAAATCCGAAAGCCGCTTTCCTCTTTATTGCATTTTCCCTTTTTAAGAAGCAAAATTTTCTGCAAAGTTTAGAAAATTTATATTTTCCTCAACAAACCCAAATCTTTAATGGCCGAATTAGTATTGGAAATTATATAAAGAAGGAATTAATTCATTGCTTTTGTTGGTCCACTACCAAACCTACGCCAAACCTCCTAAGATGTCTATAAAAAGGGCTTATCATAAATATGCACTTCTTTTTTGGCCACTATACTTTACCATGCCTCTACTCAAATTCATGCGTTTGCTTTTTGACTATCGCGAGATTGCTTGTGAAATCGACCATCCATCCACCCTTCCATGAGACAAAATCAAGCCAATCAAATCAAGATAATGGCTTCCACTTCAACAGCTGTGATGTGAGGATAATTGGAGTGTAAATGCTCATAATTAATACAGAAAAAATTGCAGCCTAAGTTATCCATTACAATGTTATTGTGTTCAACGTGCGTACCTACATACATAATAATTAAACAAATGAATATATATGGTATAGGGTCGACGGATTATGATTTTGATGATTGATCAGACTAGATGAACAATGCCGTTGAAGTCGTTTTCCGACGAGGAAGTGGAGATGGTGATCATGCCGTTGCAGTCGGAGACACTGTCTTGCAAGCTTAATAGTAAATGAGAAGTGCTGAAACTCATTGAGGGTTTTGTTCTGGGCACAATGGGAACCTCAGTTTCACCCACCAACATTTGGACCACATTTCTCATTGTGGGTCTAACCAATGGGTCAGGGTGTGAACAAGCTAGCCCGACCAAAAGCACCCGCCTCATCTCGCCTTCGTCGAATTGTCCTTCCAGCCTTGCATCGGCTGCTGTCATTAATCTTCCTTCTCTGTGTAAACTCCACACCCACTCGACCAAATTGCTGCAAACTCCTCCACCTTTGGCGCCAACCCCTGCGTTTATATCTTTCTCGATTGGTCTTCTTCCGCTTGCCACCTCGAGAACGACTGCACCATAGCTGAACACATCGGTTTTCTCGGAAGCCCGTCCGGTTAAGAGATATTCGGGGGCTAAGTAACCCATTGTTCCTGCTGCAACTGTTGCATCAGGGGACTTATCATGCTCAACTTGCCTCGCCAGTCCAAAATCTCCTAGTCTTGCATTGAATCCTTCATCTAACATAATATTGCTGGTCTTAATATCTCTATGAATTACCTGGTTTTCACATTCTTGATGTAAATAAGCCAAAGCAGAGGCCACACCAAGTAGAATTTTTTGTCTATGCGACCATGGTAAAGGTGCTCTTGCTTCAAACAGAGCTTTATCAAGACTTCCATTAGGCATTAAATCGTAAACCAATAGAATTTCACCTTTTTCATGGCACCATCCTTGAAGCCGAACAAGATTTCGATGCCTAAGAGTCCCAATTATAGACAACTCCGATAAGAACTCATTCTTTCCTTGGCTATTATGACTACATCTTTTCACCGCAACAATGTCCCCATTCTCCGGCAAAATGCCTTTATATACCGTTCCAAATGCGCCATGGCCGATGATTCTATTGGCATTGAAGCATTTTGTGGCCGTTTTGAGCTCTCTATAACTAAATTCTTTAGGCATTCTGATTACTTCCGAGGCAAAAGACTCTGATTTCTTCACATTTTTGTACCTCTTGGAGAAAAACCATACGAGGACACCGGCAAAAATGGCTAAAAAGAAAGCACTAGCCGTAACGACCCCCGCCACCGCCCCTGGACCTTGCTTGCAGAGCTGGTTATGACAAGATGAAGACTTACTACTCTTCTGTGTAGTACTTGCAATCGAATCAGAACCTGAAGGAGCCAATGACGGCGGTGGAGACTTCACCGAATTAGCCGTTGGATTCATCAAATTAGTCGTAGGAGGCGGCGGCGAAGAAGTTGACCCGGAACCAGAGTTTGACTCAAACGAAGAGCTAAAACTCCACCAGTCAATACTGTGAATCTCTGTACTTCCTTGAGTAGACCCAGAAAACCCAACGTACATAAAATCATTAACGTACTGATCTAGATCAAGACTGAACGATATAATCGGGTCTTTGGGCTTCAAATTCGAATACGAAATCGAAACATTAAAAACGCGAGTCAACCCGTTATATTCAATCCAAGAATTCACAAGATCACCGCTTTTAAGATCGATGTTTACAGCACTTAAATCACCAACCTGAGTCGAAACCATACTGTTCAGATCCAAACCCACATGGTTTCCGTTAATGTCTTTAAATTCAACATCCATCAACGTGTCAAACTCCACAGCCACGAAGCCCATGGCGAGACCTCTGTCATCGAGAAGCCCAAGCGAGCCGCCAGCCGAGCCCAGCGTCTCATCGTCCGGCGATATCACAAATGCAAGCCCAGCGCCTATTGAAGACGGGTTAAGGTTCGAAATCGAGAACGAAAAGAAGGTAGAAAAACTCGCCGGAGAGTGGATACCCGGTTCCCGGAATCTGACAGGTTGTGAATAGAAGACTTTACCGGAGCCAGAGTAGGGGACGGCGACATCCCGAGTGAGCCTGACGCTGCCATTATTTAAGTGGGCATCGCCAATAAGCTTTAAGCTACTTAAAGTTAAAGTACCGAAGTCGAATTCAGTTGTGGAGAATGTTATCACCACGTTGCTGAAGAGACAAAAGATGAAACAAAGATGATAAACTAGTATAATAATGGGAGAAAGATTGCGGTAAAGCAGTGACATAGTTTACTATTGGTTGAGGTTCATTTGTAAGATGAAGAAGACGGTATTGAGTTGTCGAGTTAATTGAGAGAAAGAGAGAATGATGGAGAGAGACTGACTGTATTCTTTGCCTTAAAAACGGAACAACCAAACTGATGAAACAAGGAATTGAGAATCCGAAGAATGGATGAAGAAGACAGGTGGATGGATGTTGCGACACGTGGCCCCTTGTAACGGTTGTTTTTCCACTGATAAAGAAAACTTTTTTATTTTATTTTTTATTTTCTTCTTTCACTGCTTCAGTTCAGACACTTTATCCAATACTTCAAGGCTGCACGATGCGTGAACTTCACGCTCCATTAAGTAAATTACATTTCCCGTCAAAGGTATGACCTAAAAAACTTTCCATCAGCAAGTCATAAATCATACCTTTTTTTTTTTATTTAAAATCAAATAAAAGAAAATTCACAGTATAAAGGTGAAATTCACAGTCCATCGATTTTTTAAAAAATTAACAACAAATTCCTTTTTATAAATCTACCTTTAATATTTTAAACATGACCGTGCAATCATTTACATAAACACTTACAATAAAGTCTCTAAAACTCTAAGAAGATTATAGAGGTCGTCAAAAATTGTATTATAGTAAAGGGCCATAGAAACCAACCTATATTGTGGAAGTAGATTGCGATTATTCCAAGTATAACTAATAGTAATGTCGATGTTGCATAAAGTGAAAAAGGGTAATACAGATGGAATGAGCCATCAAAAATAGCAATTAATATTAGACGAGAGTTGAAAGTTTTTATCGACACAAAATAAGTTAGAAACATCAATATCAACAAGGGATTGAGTTAAAGATGTTGACATAGACTTTGGGAGCCCATAAAGTAGACAAATTAACACTAATCATCGGAACTGATAATGGAGACGAGAGTTTAGTGGGTTTCAAGAAATAAGATGGTAAAAGTGAAAGTAGCAGAAATAAAAGAGAGGTTTAATGTAAACTTAATATTTAAAGAGTTTTTTTAATATTTTTTTATGAATTTTGGGCAACATGGTAAATTTGAAAAGTGAAATGTTCCCTAATGATAATAGTCAACAGGTTTCCATACAAAATTTTTTGATTGATCAGTTGAAGCTTGGGGCTTGTGAATGGAAAACGAATTTAGGGTCGCGTTTGGCCCCAATTTGAGCTCATTTGATTCTGTATGCAATGTCATTTTGCACAAATGCCTTTCAATTAGTATACGAGTGTTTTCCTGCATGGGCGTCTGCAAACCAATTGCAGGGTGGATAGACATTTTCTTATAATAGGTGGATGCTCTTGCATTGTCTATGGATTTCTGCATATGACTTAATTACTTGAATTTGTCAATTTCTCTATAGAGGGAATAAATCATTTAAATATTTCCTATGGAAATATCCTTTAAGTGAATTATTCCTAAAGGAAAGTTAACTAAGAAAATCATTTAAAAATGAAGAATTCCTTTAAGGAAAGAAATGAATCATAAGAAGAAAGTAATCATAGGAACCACTTAAAAAGGGGATTGGATTGCAAGAAAAATGGAGAAGAAAAATTAGATTAAGGGTGATCGTTTGAAAAAAAATCATATTTTGATACAGAAAAATTTTATTTGAGCACAATTATACCTAGAGAGAAAATGATTATATTTGGGAGAGATTATCTTTATAAAAACACTTGTTATAGAGAGTGAACCACACATAAACACCTATGATTTGAATCTTTATTTGAGCATCTTATTTAGGAAACAACCAAAATGAGAGAGATAGTGTAATCGTTTATGGGACTTTGAGGTTTTAGTTCACTAGAAAAGGAGTTTCGAAGGATCAATATCAATAAGTACGTATTCCTAAAAAGAATACCCGTGGTTGTTTCCTAGCATAATTCTCATTTAATCATTTTGTTTTTATTAAACTTGTATTTTGATTTGGTCGTTCTCTTTTGATTTGATTAATTTTTTTTTTTCATTTTTAAGAATTATTCACAGAACTCTTAAAGTGGTCCAGAGACGTATATAGTTGATAGGTGTTCACCTATCAGTTGGAAGCGTCTACGTGTAATCCCAAAGAGCCCGAAATCTTGATTATGAAATGTTGAATCATTCACATGCTTTTCATCTTATAAGTTTGTGATGATTATAAAGTTTAATGCTTGAAATCCATCTAGATTATATCTACTATTAATCATCCTTATCATTAAGGTTATATATATGTTGAATGAGCTTACATATGTTGGTTCAGTGTTATATTGAATTATATTGTTATCGGGGTTATACAGTCTATATGATTTTTGTTGAGTTTATTGATTCTTTACGTAGATCATTTGGGAGTGTTTGCGAAACCCTAAAAATAGTCTGCGAACGCATATAATTGATTGGCATTCTATTGGGTTTGGTGCCTTATAGCCTTAAATTGTTATAATTATTAATATAACGTATTTTAGCTACTTTGATGTTGATGCATCTAAATAAATGTAACTATACTAAAATAGATTTATAATCCCGACATCACTATAAAATTTTTTGGGCACTGGTGATGGTGTGGAGATTATCATAAATTATGTAATCTCAACAAAAGATGACGACGACTTGCATGTATCAAGGTTATTAGAGTAACTTGGTCCTATACATAGGTGTATAGTTTGGTAATCATATATTCACTAGATTAACCCAATGATGATGGTCTCATATAATGTGTTTTATGGTGTTTATAGATCAATTCTCATGACTTAATGGATACATGCAATCTTTTGATTTGAGATTTATTATATTATATTATACTAAAAGCGATATCGTTTGACGTCATCAAATACATCACCATAAATGGGTGTTATAAAGGTGAATAATGGGTCACATTACGTTAAGTATGAAAACTATAATAAATCGACATAGGATTTATCAGTCCTAAACATGAAAGGCGTGTCTCTATTGAGTATGTCCATAGACACTAAGTCTATAGTCATAGCTGGATCAATTTGTGTCATATCTAATATCTCTGATATGTACATATGCATATGTAAGGGTTTTTTTAAAGTAAACACACATCTATATCTCAATCTCATGAGACACGATGATAAAAAGATTGTATTATACGTCAATTGTTAAGTTGATCCAGCTTGAGAAATATTTATTAATGCTATGTTATTTAGATAGTTATAATGTTTTACTAAAGGCTACTCTTGATCTGTATTGAGATCTGACTCAAATATAAATACTATTGAGTTAGTAGGGAGCTTATAGGTCATACACATAAAGAAGTTAATAGTTCAAAAGATAGAGGAGTGTTGTCATTGAATTTGTATTTAAATGTTATCGCCTTTGAATTATTGATTCAATAGGAATTAGGTTGATAGCGCATTAGATTTTGCCTTGACACACCACCATGCATATCATATCTACACAGTCCTGCATCTGGATGGTTGATGAAATCTAGACATTTGAACAAAATATACATTTGAGTTAGTCAAAATGAAGTACTATTGACACATAACCATGCTTTTAATAGTTAATGCACAGACAGTGGACCTTGAATATGTGTGTTATTGTGTTATCGCTTACATAGTACATAAGCAGTGCAAGGGCAATATACAAAGTCCAAATATAACACACGACCATGCAGCTTAAGTGTATAGTTATGCAAAAAGCTGGCATGGTAGTGCATGTCATTAATACGATTGTGCTTCTATTCCTCTAAATAGGAGCATGATTTTACTTGTTATGTTCACTGTAAAGGTTTCTTTTATTATTTGAGAAATATCCAAACACATTTAAACACTTTATATATATATATATATATATATATATCTTACTAAAAGTTGAGCTGTGTAGACACTGCTAGTATCAGGTGTCTATTGATGATCGGGTAAGTAATTACAAAAAAATTAGAACTAGAATTATAAAATGGCATATCATAGGTATGCTTCTGAAAACACCTTATATTTGTTTCAATTTTGTTTTTCATATATTTGATAGACGTAATCTTACTTTAAAATTCTCAAACTTTGTGATGAGTTTTAAATTATGTTATGGACGCCCTTCTCGTGATCATGGAATTCTTAACACATCCACTTACCAGTGTATGCGTTTGCCCACCACTCTTAGGCGTTCACACACAATTCTTAGACATCATGCATTTTTTTATTTGGCATGCTATTATTTTGCCCTTTTAGTTTATTGATTATTGAGGTTTGAAAGTCTTATAGTTAGAATGATGTACCTCTTCCCCGATTATGTAATTTATTTTTGTTATTTATATACTTTCTTGCTTTTTGGATTACTATAACTACCATATGTTTGCATATTTAAATATGAAAAATTTAAGAACATGAAAATGCTATTAAAATGAACCACAAAGTGGAAGCCAATCTTTAGATTAGGTAACACAAGTGTCTAATACCTTTTTACATTGTATTCAACTCTTTAAATTTATCTATTAGACAGACAATAATGAGTTTGAGTCCTTTATAAAAGATTTAAAATTTCTCTTGATTATTGTTGGGATAAACAAATAATAAAATAAGTATTACTTGATATAATGTGATAAATACGATTTATGTCATGAAGGGGTGAAAAATTATTTTTGGGCCAAATCTTGGGTGGGATAATGTGATTTACTCTTTTTCATTCGTTATTTTGCCTTAACAATACCTTTTTACTCTCAAATTTAAAAAATGACATTTTATCATTTTCTGTAGCATCCCAGGTTAGAAAAGCCCTTAGGGGTAGAGTTTTGGGGTTAGAAATAGAATTCAGGAATAGATTGGGAGTTTATCAGAATTCAGGGGTGAGTTGGTAATTTTTCCAGAGCAGTGTGGCCTTCGTATGATGCCTTTAGGGAGGTTTTAATCATGCGAAGCGCGGGAAATGGATTTCATCCATTTTCCCAGGCGCACTCCCGTGCGCCAAGCCTGCACGCCCGTGCAGGTGGGATTAAAGAAAGAGAGGGACGGGAGATTTTCATTTTCTCACCCATTTCAGCCAGCTTTCTTCTCCTTTTCAGCAGCTTCCAGCCCTAGGAGAGAAGTTCAGCTTCCAGCAGCTCCCAATCCAGCCAGAGATCAGAGAGAATAGCTTGAGTTTAAGCTTCCAGCAGCCATGTCGAGAGGTAAGTGTTTCTTACTCTCTCCTTCAGTTTTCCAGCTTGTTTGATGTGGATGGAAATGTGAGTTTCCATTCCTAGCTTGAGATGCTATGCTTGTATGTATGTATGATGATGAGATGATGATTATATGTTGATTGCCATGCTTATTTTCCACCCAGAACCATGCATGCTTTGCTGTGTGTGTGTAGTGTGAGAAAACTTGATGTGTTAATGGTGGAATCAGTAGCAGTGGATGGATGTTGAAATTGATGATTGATATGTGTTATTAGAAGTGCCATTTATGCATGTTTCCAGTTAATTTCAGTTTGGATGAGGTTTGGGTTGGTTTCCAGCGCGTTTCAGATGAGCCATGTCTGAGCAGAGCAAGACACACGACCGTGTGCCCGCAAGAGCACGCCCGTGTGCCCTTGTTTCTGCAAGGACACGGCCGTGTGCACGAAGTGCACACGGACAGGAAACGCAGACACACGACCGTGTGTCCTGAGGGACACGGCCGTGTGTCCCATTTATTACATGAAATGGCCAGAATTCCAGAAGCACACACGCCCAGACGCACGACCAGCACACGGTCCCGTGTGCTGGGGCACACGCCCATGTGCCTTTGCCTGCACGGCCGTGTGTGTGTGCTACACGACCGTGTGCTTTCCTTACACGGCCGTGTGTCAGCCAGTTTCTTCCAGAAATTCAGAAATTGATTTATTAAAGGTTTGGTAATCCATCCAAAGGCAATCAGACATCAGATAATTCAGAATTCAGTTAAGAATAGAAGCATATGCATTCAGAGCATAGCATATAGTCTGAATGAGGATCCAGGGATCTGAATTCAGTAGTTTTCAGCAGTCAGAACCCAAGTTATGGGTTTCAGTTTTGGGGTGAACTCGAGGGGGCATCTGTGGGACCCAGCTTTCTGACACCAGTCAGTCAGCTCAGCAGTATATCAGTAGATCAGTTTCAGCTTTCTAGCCAGTAGCTAGAATGTTCAGCCCACTTGGCCAGGATGTCGAATTCCTGTGTTCATCAGCCTGATCAGCACAGCAGGTACCTTCGAGTACATTCAGTTAGATGCTCAGATACATGCATCATCAGTCATTTTCAGATTCCAGCTCAGCATGTCATTTCATATATTCATATTGACATGCATTAATCAGAAATCAGTAACCAGATAACAGAATAATCAGATAACAGCAATAATCAGATAAATCAGATTCAGTACCAGCAAGCGTTTAGATGCATGGATAGGGCCGATCAGGTAGGCATGCCCTTGTTTGCTGCTTGCGTGGGTTGAGGGAAGTAAGGAATGCTTACTGGGTGATCTTTATCACTCATCCCTTTCCTTCTTCCTTCCTTTCCAGGTCAATTTGCTGCTGGCGAGGAGCGGGTGGATTGAGGCTGGCGAGGAGGACCCCACACACACTCTCCAGTTTGTATTTTATTTTCAGTTGGACTTGTGAGGTCTTGTACTTGTACGTTTTGTAAATGTATATGTACTCAGATGTAAAACAGTTGTACAGAGCAGTTATAAATATATAAAGCAAAGCCAGTTGGGCTCATTGTATATTTCCGTTTCAGCTTCCGCTTGCAGTGTAAATTAGATCTGCAGTAGTATTGCTTTTTTGTAGGATTCCCGTCTCGGGTACCCAAGTTTCAGTTTATTGAATAAAAGATTAGTTTCTTTCAGCAGCAGGGGTACTCGGGGCGGCGGGTCCTACATTTTCTGTCAAAATGTAAATATTATTTTTAATGACTGAAAGATATTTTCATCAATTTGCAAAATATACAAATTATAGGATTGAATATACAAACAAATTTCATTTCGTTTATGAACTTTAAAATTCAATCACTTAGACCTCATCTTCAATTGAAAAATCAGAACCCTCTCATTCTAGCAAGTCCAAAATCTACCTCAAATTCAACCACAAACTCATCGTGAAAATGTCATTATTAGAGAATTGAAATTACAATTTGAAACGCAAGAGACTTCATCTAAATTATATCGTCTCTTGCTACTCAATTAGAATCGTGTTACCCGTGTACAATTTTAACTAATTTACACAGTTTTGAATGTGATTTGATTTTTATCGTACAAACTAAATTTTTAGTAATGATTGTCCTTTGTGATTATTTTAAATTTATTTTTTACTTGTTAACTTTAAAATCAATATAACCAGGTGAAAATTAACTTTAGAGACCAAATTGGTAACCTTAAAGTCAAATATTATTTCTAATAATAGCCCTATAAATTTTAGTTGTTTTATTAATATCGCCAAATAATCTAGAAGACGTGTAAAAGTAGAAAATGTCCTAAAGTATTTGTATATTATTACATTTCTGTTATGTTTCAACCCTTCCACATTTTTAATTGGACAATATTTCAGATAAAAATATTCTACACATGCTGCTTTATGCTTCGCACTCAAAACGGCTTCTGGAGCGTGGCATCGCGCGTGAGCTTGTGGTTTCAAGTTTCAACCGATTCAGGCAAATGAAGATAAAAATAAGCGAAAAGCGTAGAGTTAAATACTACAAATTCACGTGACTGAGTCAACATAAAAACTCGGACTTACTCGGATTTCATACCCTCTCGAGTCTACATACATTTTTTACTCTCCTAAAAAAGCTTCAATGAATGAGCTGTACGCCTATCTGCCACGTCACCTCCCGCCATCCCTTGCCACGTAATCCACAATATAATGCGCCCATAGAAACAGCATCTCTAGTGACTTCTGTGCCGTTGATTTGAAATATGTGGGGCTATCGTTAGGTGGACATGCACGGGGCATCTAATCATTGAAAATTGTCTTGTTTGATCGGACGGTTGAAGAGAGATGATGGGTACGGTCAGTTTGGTGGTACTGTGCGGTTAGCTCACTGGATATCCTTCCAGACAAATTCGTATATTATGGGGGCTGGAGTACACGTGAATAAGGCCCATAGGCTTCTGCCGTGGCCCAATTACTTTTTTTGTCGCATCATAAATTATTATTATTACAGGTTTTTATTTAGTTGCGGTTCACATAGCGACAATCTTTTCTTATTTCTCCTTGGTCTTCCGTGAGTGGAGAAGTCTCGGATAACAGGACCAGGGCCCTGGAGAATTGGTCCTGGAAATAGCCATTATCATTGGCCATCTTCTCCACATAAGGTAAAGTTGTTGGATCAGAAGCCAACTGTTGATCTATGATGAGCAGTCCCTTGTGGTTTAGAACGTTCTTATAGTAATTGTTGTCAATAATCATGGGCGTTTCTCGGTCATTCCTTGCATAAAGGACGGCCTTTGGATCAGGATCTGGGGTGGGACACCTTCCTTTCAAGTACTCGGCGTAATCTGGGTCCAGAGTTGGGTCGACGGTCGGATAGAGCCTCTGCGCTAGATTCACGCAGTGAACACGTCCTACTGAGTGAGCGCCTGCACAAAGAAACGCCCATTTTAAGCATATATGGCGTCGTCTTCTTGCCTTCACAAGATTGCATTTTAGGGGCAGTCGAATTAAATTACGTTTAAGAAAAACTAGTCAAAGTGTTGAGTTGAGTTGGTAAAATACCTAATAAGGCAACTGTGCCTTCAACATCAATGCCAATGGATTGAAAGCGAGAAAGCACCGAGGATATGCTGTCATTGTGATTAGGGATTAAGCTATCTACCTCTGTTAAATAGCTTTCTTTGCTATCTCTTCGCCCCGTTTTCATTTCAATTCTTGGTCCACCTAACTGTAGCAAGCCCACAACATATATATATCAATTTCAATCTATAATCTTTATTAAATTGATTGATTTTTTGAAATATTTTGTCTTAGATTTGATCATAATTACTACCATGACAATCCCATCTCTTGCAGAAAGAGCTACGATATCCGCACAAGAAACTGTCATGGGACATTCTTGTTCAAGAGCATCTTTGATTGTCTTCACATACTTAAAATTTCTCATGCCAAAGCTCCTATCGGATGCCTGCTCTGATTCGGTTCCGTTTACTGTCTCCAGCAGCAGCGATGCATCGCATGACTGTATTATCATCAATATGCTTAGTGTTCTGGTTAGCCATAAGGCTGATGATTGCGTTTTGATAAACAGGAAGATATATATGGAATTTGGAGATGACACTACCTTTACAATGCAATCGTGGAAGAGATTTCTAACCCAGGAAACAGCGGTATTTCCATGTTTATTGTATAGCTTTATGACTTCTTGTTTGATGATTTCCTCGGCGTTTGGGCAACTTTCTGCATAGTAATTATTCTGCAGCTCGCTTTCGCCTGTATCAAAAGACATGCATGCAACTTATAAAATATAGAGCTTGCAAACATTGAGTTGACATCTTAACGATCAATAAATAACGCCAAAACAAAACCAATGGGCCACCGTCAACCACCCGGATTCCTTAAAAAGAAAGAAAGAAGGTGAAAATATTACTAGAA
>JAJEJH010001871.1:0-15742 GCA_026122585.1 Anacardium occidentale
ATTTGAAGCAAGCTTGGCTGTGCCTTAAAAATCTTATCCATGTTTAACATTTATTCCTCAAGAAATATTTTTGTTATTAATAAAAACGGTTTGGGATAATTGTATCGATTAACTTGAAAAATTATATGGTATAACTTAAAGAACACAACCTGTCCAGTCTGTCTGTTCCTGCTAGCAGCAAGAGCTTTGGGACTGGACATGACAAAAATTTCTCCGAAAGCCCCTCATACCTGCAAGGTAATTCAAAATTTCAACAGATATGAATTTTTGCAAACTGAAGAGAAAGATAAACATCAGTTTACATACTAACAACAAAATGCTTGTTACTAGCATTTGCTAAGGCATCTAGCAGTTTACATGTAATAGAGATTTGAGAAACAAGTTGTCACAAACAAACAAGATAGTAAAGCACTACAAGCAGTCTTAATTGGAGTTGGAAAATTTTCATGTTAAACTTTGATACGATTGACTTTGCTGTCAATTATGATGATCAACAGTTACTCTGACCACCAAAGCAATTTAAGGATTTGAAATTCTAAGAGATTAATTGAATTCAAGCAAGCCTCAAATCCTAAGCTGTGTTAAACTACAGGATTCCTTTGCTCTGACACACCAACCGTTAAATCCTTAAACATTCCTAAGCCAATAATATCAAAGTTTGAAATTTCATCTGCCAACCTTAAATGACAAAATCTAACTAGGACAACAAAAGAAAAAGGTGCGTTTCTTTCCCATTTAACCAGAAGGAACCTTCAAAGATAAACATTCATAAATTAAAAGAAACAAACAAAGGTATGACCTTCTTTTCTGTTCACAAGTAAATTGTCCCTTTTTGTATCCTTAAACTACATTTCATCCTACCACCATATCTATCTTTGCAGGTGAATTTCAAAGATGATAAGTTCAGTAGTAGTTAATACCCATAAATAGATGGAGATTCTAAACATATTTACCTAAGTGATGCCAAGTTATTTGCATTTTATATAGCATATATGTACTATATCTTCAAAAAAAAAGGCAATAGACCAATATTTTGGTCATCTCATCAGAAAAGTGTATGCTATGTGCCCAAATAATCCATACAACTTAAAGAGAAAAACAGTCAATCCCCAATCTTTCCCTCACAAAAGTATCTTTATCCAAGCACCAGAATATTCGATGGCACTACCATTGCCCTCATCTTTGTTGTGCAACAATTGCTGAGTGTGATTACTAGTCCAATGGTTTAGGTATGAGATGTAATTGTTAACACTATTCCATTATAATGATATCTATGATTTTATTTTTCAGCAGGAAATTCAGTAAATTTATGAAATTACCTGCTTGGCTAATTAAAAAAACATTAGATTTCAAAGGCAAGTTGTCAAAATAATTTTTACGCTAGCTCATATTTGTTTCTTAAATAAGTAAACAAAGAAAAAAACAAGTTTATATCATCAAATGTTCACAGAGACTTAGCCTTCCTTTCTCAGTAATTAATATTATTTATTATTATTATGATTTGCTTTTCATTATCTGTCTAAAGAAGAAAACTCACAATATATTATGCCTTGCAATCAATGTTAATCTGCATATCAATGTGATACTTTTAAGTTTGACTAAATAACAATCATACCATCCTCTCCAATATTGCTCAGTTTCTTCCAATCGTGCTCGATAGACATAACTGCATCATAAGGTCAAAATAGTACAGGTTAGCACAAGGACTTGGAAATTACACGATGACAAATGTTGTTAGAATGTCAGATGCACTTACCAATTCTTTGAATCATCATACTTTAATGTGGTAGGGATAGAAACACGAGCAGAGTCAATATTTCTCAAAGCACCTCCTTTGACACTCCATTCAATCTGTAAATTATCAAATTAATTGAGATAGACAAAAGCCAAGGGTAAGCAGAACATGCTACATCACAGTTTTTGGCTCATTTCATGGTAGATTAGATTGTACAACATTCAACTTCCATACCCAATGCTGTTGCCATTCATAGCTGCCTTCAACCGAATACATACCATTTAAGTTATTTATTTATATCAACATGATGATTCATCCATAATCTGGTGCTCAATCTTGGGTCCATGCTCAGTGTCAGCAGTTTATCAGCCAACAAGTAACGTTTTATCATTGGTAAGTCATAATAGCAGGTTAATACTGCAATAAATATTTGTATCCCTTCAAGTCCTTTTAACTAGAGTGTCACTTTATGGAATATATTTCTTCTACGGCTACATTCATTATTATCAGAGTGTTCTATAGACAGGCCCATAATCTTCTCATTTCAAAGGAAAAGGACAATTAAAACAATGAAACCTTCATCTATCTGATGAATTCTTCATTATCATCCACTGTTTGCTTGTTTGATAAACATCAGACATAATGGAAATCAATTCAGTTCTCAATATCTAACTGATTCTCAAATACTACTTACATATTACATTGCTAAACCGCAGAAGTTATAAGCACTCTCTGGCAGATCTAATGTAAAGATTGGTGAGGACCTCTCATAGAAGAAAAAAATTTAATTAGAGTATTAATCTAAAGACCTAACATGCTTAGTTTGCTTTGACACAAAAAGTAAATAAATAATTCAAAAACAGAAGGAAGAATAATAAGTAGCTAAGAAGAGAATCAGTTTAAATAGCCCATCTAGGAGTTAAATAGAATAAACCAGTCCAAGACAGTTTTTAGATCTAAATTAAATATTATTTTATCCAAGAAAGAGTTATCCAATTCCACTCTGTATAATAAAGGCAAGGGAAAAGATAAAAATATTCTGCATTTAACTAAAACAATATATGAACAAGGTGGTTGATAAAAGCAGGGCACCTTTGAGCTAGAAACCTTTGAGCTAGAACTAAAGGTCATCATGAATCATAAAATACAGAAAAAATGGAGGTCAAACCTCAACCTCCACATCAATATTCTTTGAACTATAGAATACTTCATCAAAATTGTCAATAATAAAAACCCTGGAACAAATGGGGTGTGAAAGGAGTGTATATACCGCTTTTTCAATGCTTGAAAAGTGCTGCATTCTGCTTGATAGGATTTTCTGCATATGCATCAATGAAGCCATAGCTGTTCCCTGAAATGACAATCAATATGGCTTGAAATACCAAGCAAATACAGAAAATAATAATAATGTTGGGTTTTTTTAAACCAAACCTCTACGACATCCACAACCACTAGCCCAGCCAAGGTACGCAATGTTTTCTTTGCTGCAACATGCACAGCAACTGAGCCTCCCATGCTGTTTATTAATGTCAACAGTCATATATACAGTTGGCTTCGGGAGAAGAGAGACAGAAGATGAATGCAACAACATTGTTCTTTTGAGAAGAAATTAGTTAACAGCTTAAGTCATCATCAATGGTAATTTCTGTTTAGCAAACAGAACCTTGATAAACAGTGCAGTTATACATTTTGAAACAAACAGCATATTTTTCATTTCTAGGAAAAACGATAGGAGTAGCACAGAGACCTTTAGCTGAAATAAACATTTAGCAACAGCAATCTGATAGATCCAAAGTTACCACTTTGTCAAAGGGAAATACCTCAATTGAAAGGCTAGACTATGTTGTGTGCCAATTTGATGTACATGCTCCTCTAGGTAATTATTTTATTAACATAACGTAATCATTCAAATCTTTATGCCAGGTAAGGACTAAAATCATTCAAAACGCAAAAATAATATGCAAGAATCTTTGATTAAAGAAACATTAAATAAAGCAGAAAGGCCCTGCAATTGACAAATCCTATTTGATTAATGCCTTTGAAAGTTTAGCACCTTTTTCGCCTCTGAAAATGCATTACATGGTACATATGCAACACAACTTAAAAGATAATAGCTTTATTGAATGAGCACAACCTGTGGCCAACAAGCACGATTGCTGGAGGAGATTCTCCATACATTTCCTTTACAACAGCTAAAACATCATTGCACATGGTCTGCACACAAACAATTTCCTTTAAATTTCAAGGATGCAAAGCTAAAATAAGAAACTTCCACAACACAAGAACTGAAAACATTTCTTCAAATGACTACTATCTGCACCTCAACAGAGAGGTCAAGATCATTTTCTGTGGATGATTTTCCATGTCCTCTCAGGTCCAAAGCAACTACCCGAGCTTTCTCCTTAATTTTACTAGTTGATAAAGAAAATGAAAGACTGCAAAACTGAATTCGGTTAATCACTTCTTTCATAAAGTCAGAATTCAAAATCAAATAATGCAAATGTGATTTTGTCTCCAAGAATATAAAAAGAGTTTTCTTTTTTTAAAAAAAATACACATATATAAAGTTCTTAAGGAGTATTTAATTGATTCTGTACAAAGGAGGAAATTACATCAAACTGAAAATTATCCAAATAACAAAGGATATGTCCACATTCATTGATAATCTAAGATAAGGACCATCCTTCAATATAACTTTGAGATAAATCAAATGAGAGACTAGACAAAAACCAATTCCCAAGCAGGATGGAAGTGAGAAAGAATAAAAGTACACCAGTCAAGTCATCCTATCATGCTCACAAATGAAAAACTCATCAGTTCAAAAAAGTACATGACGTAAAAATACAAAACTGGAACTTTTGAGTCACTAAAGGAAACTTATTAAGCTATTGCACCATCCTAGTTGACTATATATTCTTCAATCAACATTCTATTGATGTGACATTCCACTCAGTGAAGTCCAGATACTGCAAATTTAATGATCTATTCACATGGAACTTATTGGAAAGAATTTTGTCAATTTATATCATTTATATGTAATCTTATTTGTTTTTTTTTTTTTTTTTTGGTAAGTATGTAATCTTATTTGTTGGCATTGGTAATTCAATGATACTTAAGTTCTATAAATTTAAGGAGTTAAAGGAAACCACTAGTTTCTAGAATCACTGAAAGGCCATAGACTGCTTGAGCCTCTTATAATAACTTGATTTGCCTATTTAGTATCCCCGAAGCAGTTCTAATTTGGCCCTCCCCAGTTAAAGCCTTAATATATTTTGTTTCTTAATTACGAAATCCTACTTCCTACAATAAAATATATTCACTCAGTCAATTAATTAAAGAGAATAATATAAAATTTTCAAGGTTTTAAAGCGTTACATGAGGGTCCTCCAGTTTATGTTGCAATCCTTCAGAAACCATAGTGTGATTGCTGATCACTGAGGCTGATCCCAAAAATTTTTTCATCTTCTAAATTTTATATCTACCTATTGTCTCCACTGTCCAGCAGCTATGAAACCATTTCACCTCAAATCAATTACCAATTTATTTAAATCCTATTCACATCAACCCACAACCATGCACTCATGTATAGTGCTTAAGATTCTGTATTTCCAATTTACATAACCAATCCTCTCATTGGGATTAAGAAGAAAATGAAAGATATTTGACCTCAAAAACATTTTTGGCAGTTTAGCCGCCCAAGAAGTCAAATACCAATTAGCATTTATTAAATCATTTTTCCAGGTATTTTTATACACATTCAAGATAGTCAAGTCCTCTTAGGATTTTCTCTGAACCAGAATTTTACATTGATCGTGTGAGGGTGTGGAACCAAAATATTAGAATAAGCAAATGCAATACAATGCCTATTAAAGAACTTGTATTTCCTACTTATTTCAACAGACCATTTCATATGCCTATTAGAATAAGCATATGAAATAAGATGCCTATTAAACAGAAGAACTCGTATTCCCTACTTATTTCAACAGAACATTTTCTATATATATATATATATATATATATATATATATATATATATATATATATATATATATATATATATATATATATGTTACACACAATCTTGAATAATCATCCTCATTTATTTTTAACATTATAAAAAAGGGACGGTTTCAGCTGAAGATTAGGCAATCGTACCCAGAATATCCACCACCATGCAGGCAAAAAACAACTGGTCCTTCTGTTCCTGCCATATATACATGAAAGACCTAACATGGTAAAGCATATTAGAAGAGAATAACTACAAACAAAACTTGAAAATTGTTGAAATTGTCAACACGAACATCATTTGAATCAGGGATGGAGACATCCTTCTCTTCATCAAAATAGCCTGACCAATCCAAAGGTGAGTATTTTTGCAGAGTACTCCTGCAAGTAAATTTTGGTAAATTAAGACAAACACCATCAGTGAGATAGTGAGAAAGCATACTAATAATAAAGACATTAGTGAAATTACTTCATATATAAATATTATATCTTTGCCAGCCCTATAAATCTGAATAACTTGCTGCACTGTAAACCATCTCTCACTCCCTTTAGGATAATAAACAGACCTTTGTATTAAATGCCAAATTTACAAAAAACAAGAACAATCTGTCCCCAGTGTGCAAGGAAACAAATAGATGAAGCATGAAAACCATAGACATCCAACAAAAAGAGCAGGCACTCTGAAAGAGCCCTGACAATTAAAAGATGAAGAATCCATAAAGTCCTCCACTGCTCCTCACACTAAACCATCAAAAATTCAACTCAAACCATGAGGCAAATGCTTCACAATCATGATGATAAAATAAAAGATGAATTTCCCAAACTCCAGAAGTAGCAAACAAGTTACACAGAAGCCCATATTTGTCCCACAAAAAGATTTTTTTTTAATTTATTTTTTCTACAATTGAAAATAAACTGCATTGGACTTTCTTTAAGTGCTTCCTCTCCACACCAAACATAATGACAGAGGAAATGACTTCCATTCCTACCCTTATGAAATAAAATAAAATGATGTTCCTGGATAGGACTTTCAAGAACTTTTCATGTCTCATGTCCATGCTCCATGTCCATTTAAAATATATCATATATTTCTAGAAAACAAGCACCAACTTCTGCTAATCTAGCACAAAATTTTCCACTTTGTGAATCCCTCGGAAAAGCTACCCGCTTATCATAAGTATCAGAAAGGGAAAACTAAGAAAACCAGTGAACCCTGATTGATATAACATTGTCTACATATATACCCTGAAACTGAAATCACAATGCTGACAACAAATCCTAGTCGCATCACATTATTTACCTTGTTTAGTTTTTCTGCCAAGAGAATAGACTTACTTTGCTAAGATTAGAGACTGACAAACAATTCACAAATAGAGTTAGCATGTTCCTTACTACTCTTAAACTACTAATACAAAGTTGTTCAATTCATCAAAAACCAGGCAATTCCAAAATTAATAACCTTGCAGGCAGGGATTACTACTTTGCAGTAGTTATTTCATTTTCCTTTCAACAAGTACCAACAAAAATGAGACATTCAAGCCTCACTAACTAAATTTATGCGTGAACAAACAAAAATACGCATCCACTTTACAATGCCAATACATAAGCACATAATTTAACCAAAATAAGAGGGTCATAAGGAGCACTTCCATAAAAAAGCTCTTTCAAATGAAACACCTTAAACCCTAAGGTAACAATCAAGTAATCAGACATGGTTTGATCCAACAAGGTCTAAGTTTCCATTCTTAAGGACCACCTACCTGGCAACAAGCCATGAGTTATCTTCTTCCGAAAGATTGTGGGATTCAGCAGGGGTCCCAGTTCCATACTCAGGTTTGCTAAGCAGGTTCATAGGGATTCTGGGTTATAAAGATAAATAAAGCAAAAAAAATTATACAATTTTTCAAATAGTCTTCATCATTGCTTCCCTTAAAAACATTTCAACTATTTTTTACTCAATCCATGCTTCCTACATGTATCATCCCAAGCAGTTCTCCTCAAAACTTATCAAGTATTTGCTTTCTTAATGTCAGAAGGCAAACCAAAAATGCATTGTAACAAGACTCCAATTTTTCAATCTAGAACAAATTTCATAAGCCATTACAAGAAACACAACATGCACATGGTAATTATCCCAACTGTGTATCAAATGGCATAATAACTAATTTAGCCAACATTTCACTTTCCAAAATCATTGCTTCATTAATCAATGATCCAGAATCAACCACCACATCACCTCGAATAAAAATTTCAGATGCTTGCTTTACGAGAGACACGTAGTCAAGGCATCATTTATTGGGGTTAGAAACCCCCAAATTTCAATACTTCAAAAACCTAGGTTGATGAAATGAACTCAATTCAAAAAATAAATAAGTAAATAATGATAATATGTACATCCAGAAATCAAATTAGAAAACTGAGAAGCTCTTCACTTTCTCAACAATTAAGTTTACGAAAAGAATACAATAGAAACAAAATTCAGAAACTTACTTTATAAGTGAAGCATTATCAAGCCATTACTTACTGCGCTTATAAATCTCCAAATTTCAATATGTCATAAAACTAGATTTATGAATGAAAAGAATTAAAAAAAAAAAAAAAAAGTTTAAAAACTTATACATCTTAAAAGAGAAATCAAATTATAAAACTATGAAAGATTTCTCATGCTGTCAACATTTAAGTTTACGCAACGAAAGCCATAAAAGAACCGACAGAAAACATGAAACGTAAAGAGTTAACAACTGAGAAGGAGTTGAGAGCTTACTGAGAGGGAGGGCGTAGAGGAACAGAGGCGTAAGCTGAGGGAAACGGCGCTTCGCTCCGTTTTGACGGTTGCTCTATTTCTTCTTCTAAGCTCTCTTCAGGAAGTGAACTGAGATTCGACGAATCCATTGCTTGATCAGTTCAATTCTCTCAGGCGATGAAACGGAGGTAAACGAAATTGGAGGTGACGATTGTTTTATTTGATTATAGATGTGGGAATCTTTTAAATCTCCAATCTTAGAGGGATCGTTTTGTAAAAAAAATAACTATGTGATTTTACCAACCTAGCCAGTGAATAATAAAAGGACAAAAATACCCTTCTTACAATTTCTTTCTCTCTGTCCAATAAAATTATATAGAATTTGAATTCAAAGTTTTGTTTTGTAAAATAAGAAAATATAAACAATTTAAGAATAACGCCATTGGTTGAAATATTTTCAAAAATAATACCTGAATTTTAGTTCAAATAAAAAATATAATAATTCAAATTCATCGAATCAAAATTAAGAGTAATTTAAATTTAATCAATTTAATTTAAATTCGTGATTCAAATTTGCGATTCAGATTTGTATCAAATGTGTGGTTCATTAGCAAAATGAGATAGTTTTTTCATCAAAAGATTAAAATATTATTATTTTAACAAATATTTAATATGATTCAAATCTATTTACAAGTCAAACTCAAATCAATTCCAACCATTTGTTTTGTTTACGAGTCAAACTGACTTAAAACTTTTTCTAACGTAAGTTCGTCTCGATTTTAGAATGAGTTGACCCACTTTACTTAAATTCAATCTAAATAAATTTGAATTAAATTAAATCAAATCAAGCTTACCTTTGTTTAAATTGTTTTAATAATTTATTATGAAATATAAATTAGGTTTATTAATTTTGACACAAAAAGACTCTCCTTTTTATATATTAATTTCGCAACCGTCGTTTGAAAAAACTCTGGTTGCCAACCTTAACCTAGCCAATACAGAATCATATGGGTTTTTTTGTCTTTTTGTCTAGTTCTTTAACATATTCCTTTTAGTCCTTGAAATAAGCCTATTTATGCTAATTTCGCTTGCGATTATATTGCATGCCTCTCCATGGACTGGGGCTGGCTTCTATAAAATTCAGAAGGCCCAAAAGTATAACAACCTTTTATAAGATTACCCTTTCAGATCTCTGACGTCTAAGCTCTCCAAATCTATTCTTTTCCATGGTGGAAACGAAACAAACGCACAATGTTATAGATCAAAGCAGAGGAAGACGACTGAGAGTGACAAATTCTGGATATAACAAATTTTCACTCCAGCATACACATAGTAAAGATCAAGAACCAAGAATTGAAGCAAAACTTTGATATTTCTAAATATACATCGAAAATCTTATTAATGAATATACACCAAGAATTGCATGTGTTAATGGGATTTATGTGATTGGTTAAATAAGGGAGGGGCGAAAATATAGGAGAATCCGAGAGTTGTTAAATTGAGGATAAGGGTTGAATTTCAAGAATTAAGATCATTGCACAATGGTGTTGGTGGACCATGTTAGACTAGGCTTAATGATCATTGTATGGATTGGTTGAGGAAAAAGGGTAAAGGTTTAAGAAATTGGGATAGTTATTAGATTGCACCAGGCTAGGTTGGAGTGTCATTCTCATGCAAGAGATGACTATTTTTGGGTCAGGCAAGAAGCTAGCATTTTGGAAATTATCTTATTTGCATGTTTTTATGAGATATATGTGATTTGTATGTGTGCCTGAAATGTATTATGTTTTTATATGCTTGTTAGTTGTTTTGATATGGAAGAAGTGAGAGTGTTGATTAGGTTTGGTGGAAAATGGGAAACTTGTGTTGGTGGGCTGTATGTATAGTCATAGAGTCAAAATTACCGCACGCAGGTGATTGAAATTTTTCATAGGCACAAGAATGTTTGTAGGGTTTGTGTAATTGGTGGAAACAAGTCCTTTGGCCCAATTTAGTGCTTAATTTGGCTCGGTCTTCCTCTTCAATATTGTAGAAAGTTGATTTAGCCCAAATATTATTGCCATAGACTGGTCCAAATTAGCTTCATCAAGTAAATGCCAATAAAAGTGCTAAAGTAAGCACATTCAGCTATTTTCAAATTTTTAAAGCTAAGCCACGCCAATAAGGGGCCATGGCGTATTTTGCCCACGCATAGGCACGAGTCTCGATCAATACCTGTTGACAAACGCATCCCCACTTGAAGAGGCTGATGCCCTCGTCAGGTGGTTGTTGAAGTAGTCTCTGATCTCTTTCTCAAACTACCACATATCAGTTTTGTAGCATCCCAGGATTAGAAAAGCCCTTAGGGGTAGAGTTTTGGGGTTAGAAGTGATAAATAAAAATAGATTGAGAGTTTAGAAGGATTTAAAGGTGAGATCGTAAGTTTCCAGAGCTTGTGTGGCTTTCACATGATTCTCTTTGGGAGGTTTTTATCATACGAAGCGCGAGAAATGAATTTCATTCGTTTTCCCTTGTGCACTCTCGTGCACTGTGCCCTGCACGCCCGTGCAGGTGAGTAGATAAAAGAGAGACGGGAGATTTAATGTTTCTCACCCAACTTTTATCCCATTTCAGCTAGCGTTTCTCTTTGTTTTCAATGGTTCCCAGCTCTAGACCAGATTTCCAACCACCAGCAGCTCCCAATCCAGCTAAAAAAGGAAGAGATTAGGTTGAGATAGAGATTCCAGCAACCATGACAAGAGGTAAGTGCTTCCTTACTTCTTCCTTGAGTTTCCCAGCATGTATGTGATGATATGTGTCGCGTGATGTGTTTCCAGCATGCTTATGTGTTATATGAGATGTGTATATATTGATATGCTGATGAAATGATGCATGAGATGATGATTTCCACCCAGGAACCATGCTTGTTTTGCTTGTGTGTGTTTATGTGAGAGAAACGAGATATTTCCGTGATGGAATGAGTTGTGATTGATGAATGATGAAATTGATGTTTGTTATATGCATATTGTAATGCAACAAATTAAGATTATTTTGAAAATCTTATAGTAGTTAAGGTAAATAAAATAAGCGTGGTAATCAGATTATCTATTACATTATCTGTTACATCATTATTGATAATAAAAAATTACTAGAAATTTTATTACTTATAAGCAAAACGAATAATATTAACAATAAAATATTGAATACCAAAATAATATTTTCATGTTTGAAACCAATGTCACTTTAAGGTAATTTATCTTTGTGATAAATTTGCAATTACAAATTGGAGAATCACTTGAAAATTCAAATAAAGTGTTACTAGAATTGATGAGAAACTCAAAAAAAAAAAAAAGGTCCAAGCCAAGCAAGAAGGCACAAAAATTGCATGTTTGATGTGGCATGCATGGACACGTTCAAAAGTCATGTAAGAATGCAGTCCTTCTCGACCTCCATATGAAGGTAAAGATTAGAGATGAACAGCAAATCTGCATCATCTAACATGTGATGTTTAGACATGGTGACACTGCAATGCCAATGCTTGTTATTTTATCATATCGATTGTTATAAGTTACTGTAAAAAATCATATTACATGTTATGTATACTTCCAACAAATATTACTTCATGTGTTCTCACAATATTAGCAATTGCACATGAGAAAATGGTCATAAGAGAGTCCTGAAACTGTAGTCCACACATACATCAAGTAATTAGGCCATTGATTTTGTTACGTTAAGCAAATTAATTATGATTGTTGAATCTTATCAGCAATTGCCCGTGTGGATTTTGCATTTACCAATTTTTCTTGGGATCGGAGTCGTTGTCGCAATTTTTACGCATTGGGTTAGCTTATGTCCCTTTTAAGTTGATGTTGACGAGGGTTAGCATTTTGATCCTTTAAATCAACTCTCCAACTGAATGATAGAAGCTGAGATGGGAATAGGGCTGGATACGAAGCAAACCGAACGTGAACATAAGTATGTTCGGGTTCGCTTTGTTGGCTTGGTGGGCTTCATTCGCATTCGGTTCGTGTTCAGCGAACAAGTGCAATAGGGGATTGCGATTCATGTTCGTGCAAGCGAGGAGGGCTAATATTCGTTTGTCAGGCTCGTCACTGTAGATCATTTTCAGAAAAATCAGAGGGGCATTCGTAAGCAAAACACAACAACAGAAAATATTAAATGAAATCAGAACAAACTTGTTTAGACAAACAAACAAGATAAAAAGTAGAGGGGCAGTCGCAGTTATCACAGCAAATCAACAACAGGTGCAGTTCGCATAAGACAAAATATAGCAGCATAGACTAGCAACAGATATTCAACCCAACAATCAAGAGATCAAAAGAAGAAACTTTAACCTCAATAATGTGTATCGTCCATTGAACGAATAATTCGGTTTTCACCGAACTATTTGCTACCTCAGTTTGAATTCGTATTCGTTTTATCAAATCTTTAATACGGATGTTCATCTTCGGATTCGATTTGTGTGGCGACAGTGTTGTTTTGCTGCCAAACGAAGCGAGCTCAAAAAGGAGTCCGAATATATTCGCTTCTAATCCAACCCTAGATGGGAACTATTAAAATGCTTGAGTCAGGGACAAGAATAGATCTATTTTCGTATTGTTAATTTTATATATATCTTTTAAATTTTAAAATATTAAATTATTTAAATAATTTTAAATTATTATAAATATGCATGAACTATATAAATTTAACCCTAATCAACTTAATTCATATTCCAATTTTTTTTTCGTGGGGATAAAAACGAGAATTTTTCTGTAGAGATGTGGATGTGAGGGAGAGATATATTCTTCTTGTGGGAAAGGAATCCCTATTCCCATATGCACGATGATGACAAGAAAACGTTTTTATCATAGAACAGTGACGAGGATTAGGGCATTTCATTTTGTCCTGTCTGGTTGCTATCTTTAATGTTGAAACTGGTCCATCCTATTATAAGTTTTTTGGGCCAGAACTAAACTATTTTCTTTTAGGCCAAGATTTAAGGGATAATTCAGATTGGATTAAGTTAGGTGTTTTCAAATTTGACCCATACAAATTTAGATATACATATAAATCTTATTTTGCACAGGCTTTGTAATATATATAAATCGCTATATTATATTGGATTATTTACGATGGATCAACATTAAATATAGTATAAATATGTTGAGATTATCAGTATAAACACTATTTTTTTTTTGGCATCATTGGAAGGTTTTCTCTATAAGCATGGAAGACAATTTAATCATGTGATTATATACTATATATATTATTTTAGAGGTGATATTAATAGCAACGATCACAAATAATACGAGTTTTAATGATAAAAATAAACATATTTGTTTGAGACATAATGTGATTTAACAAATATTAAAAAATGAAATTATATTCATAAATTTCTTTAAGTCTGAAATAAATCTGACTGATCCTCTTACTAAAACTTTTAAGGAAAAAAAATAATTAATGAAACATAGAGAGAAATGAGACTTGAACAAATATGAAATATTAATAGTGATGGTAACCTAAGCTTTGTAATTGGAGATCCTATAAATAAGGTTCATATGGGTAATAAGGTTCATCTGTTAATATTTAGAAATATATTATTTGGTTAAAGTGCTTTACATAATACTGTCTTAAAATATTGATTGGAAAATCGTCAACAATTTATCATTTTAAAGGAAACTAAATAAAATAATGAACACCAAAAAATATTTAAACCTTCAGGGGGAATATAGAAGTTGCTTAGATATGTATACACATATACTTGCTTCATATATATGCTTCTAAAGGGCCAGCTAAAAAGATCTATCCTGTCCTCGCCTGTTCGTCTAGAGGACTAGTGTTTTCCCTATTGCATATGCATGACATTGCCAACTTTTTTTAATCAATTCCAAGCTTTTTGAAACTGCTAATATGAAATTGATGGAATCTTGGGTTAACTAATAAGGTTTGCAAACACACAATCCTTAGCACTCTTTCTAACGAATTGTTTGATGTTTACTGCTCTTGTAAAGAGCTTAGGAAATATGTGACTCAATAAATCTCAGATATACTATCGAAAATGTCAGCAAACAAAAGTTTGTCAATGGAATAGGTGGGAGATGACTGATGATAAGAACGTTAAAACTCAAGTTAATGAATACTATAAGCTTTTGGAGGGTCTAAGATCTGTAATATCACTTTGCAAAAAAATTTTATGGCTAGACTGTTGATTGAGAAATTATCAAAATCATGAAAAGATTACAAACAACAGTTGAAACACACGCACAAACAACTTTCTCTACCAATTTGATCACTTATATTAGAACTGAACATGCGAACTAGGGGGTGCAAGAAGCTCAAAAACACTGAAGTGAAAGGAGATGTCATCAAAGACTAACTGAATGCCAGGGCAATCTCATAATAACAACAAAAGTTTTGCTAATAAAAAACCTAATTATGTACCTAAAGAATATCCAACTCCACTTTTAAGAAAAAAGTTAATGTTTTGTTTATGGAGAATCAAGTCACCATGTTGCTCAATGTAGGAAAAGAGCGAGAAATGTTAACCTTCTTAAACCAAAAGGTAATTTGGAGAAGATGATATCATTTCTCAAGCTAATCTTGCTGCCAGTGTTAAAAATGGGTCGTATACTCAAGTGCTACTAGACATTTTGTGCAAATAACAATGTCTTCACCTTTTACACTCCAAAAGGGGATGAAGAAGAACATGTTTATTTTGGTGATTTTTGAACAATTAATGTTCTTAATATAGAAAAAGTTCTTCTCAAACTTACATATGACAATACTTTTAAATGATATATCACATGTGTCTAACATTAAAAATTAATTTATGTGGTTCTCTTAGGAAATTTTAGAGTTAAAATGTCATTTGAATCTGACAAGATCATACTGGCTAAGAATAATATCCTTGTGGGGAAAGGTTATTTTAATCGGGGACTCTTTCTACTTGACAATTTGAAATTGTGAATGAAAATGCATTTGTTTTCGCTTGATTGATTCTGTTGATATAAGACAAACTAGATTACAAAAAATTTCATCTATTGGTCTTATTTTTTGCCTTAATAATACTTGTCTGAATAAATGTCAAATTCGTGTTGAATTTAACAAAGAAGTCATGCAAATCTATTCAAAGAGAGATTTATTAAACTTAATCTACACTAATTTAGGAGACTTGAAGAAACTATGATGACAGGTGGTAAAAAAATATTGTGACTTGTATAGATGATTGTTCCAAGGATGAATTCTACATGTTTTGTAGCATCCCAGGTTAGAAAAGC
>JAJEJH010001872.1:0-15721 GCA_026122585.1 Anacardium occidentale
AGGATCTACCGTGCTTTGGTGTACATAAACTATTTCTTCCTGTATTACGAGGGCCACCTGTTCTTTTTGGTCCACAAGCAAACTCTGGCCTTTCTGTTTTAATTAGTACAAGCTCCAGACGACCACGGGCCAGGATGTGTCTTTAATTTGCAAACCAATGAATAACGATAAATAACGCAGTCCCCACCACTTTTTACACTTGAGATAATGACTCCTCCAGTGTTGGAGTTTCGTATGACTACAGAATACTAAATTACAACAATGGTTGAAAAATACATGAATGGCTTCAAACATTACAGGAGGCTCTCTCATTGTGTGAAGAGCTAACATGAGTTCTTGTCTTTATCAATATTATGTTAGCGCCACAAAGTATGATAGTTTCTTATCTCAGAATCGACAATTTGAGGCAATGAATGAATATTTATTTCTGAATTTGGTTCACACCAGGTCGATATTCTCCAAGTCCAAGCAGATCCTGTAAATGAGTAAAAATTGATTTGTTATTTACCTTGTAGCTCAGTCTAACTTGATCAAAAATTTAGAAAGATGACCATGAAATCAGTAAGCAGTTGGCAACATCTGTCAGACACTAGTAGCAAATTTTGGAATGACCTCGTAGGGAGAAGATCTACCTGGCATGCTTTATTTTTAGCTCTGGTTTCTGCTGTACTCGGGATATCATGATTTGGTTTTAAAAATTTCTTTCTCGCGACGATCACCCACCCATCTGAGAATAGCAAACATCAATGCAAATAATTAAAACGGTAAAGAATTACTGCCAAACGGCCCCTAATGCGGCGTCGTCTAGGTCTTTGTCGTCGATTTGGAAGGGGATCGATGATGTCATTGGCCTGTACGGGTTTTAGAGAGGGTTTATGAGGACTGAGGACAACTGGACAAGGCGGCGACCGGCAAGCAGAAGAAGTTGCAAGTGGACTTTTCAAATTTAAAGGGTAGACAAATAATTTCATCAAAGTTCGGGTGGAAAATTAATTGGACCAAGTTTAAATTTTAAATCTTTACTCATGCGCTTCCCCTTTTTAAGGCCGACAGTTCGGACGTACCATCGAAAACGGACTACAAACCTCATCCTCTCCACGGTCCAGAATCAAATCCAAATCATCGTTAAGATTGACTGTGTGATTCATCAACGGGCCACTCAAAATCCTTAATCTCTCTCTTCGTCTTTGTTCTAGTTTCTGTATTCTTCTTCACGCGCTGATCACTTATTTTGGAAGAGATTGCCGAAAGAAGAACCAAATCCAAGTAATCTTCGAGCTTCCTTTTCATCGTTTCTTGCTTCCAATGAATTGGACTGGGCTTCGCCTTCGCTGGAGAAGAACTCCGGCCTCCATCATCTTCGTCCTTGTAGCGATTCTCGAATTAATCAAGTATAAATGTCATCAGATAAAGATAAATTCGAATTTGAATTGGATTCATCAATGAAGGTAAATTTAGAGAAAGACAGGAAGTCAAGAAGGGGGGACGGAGGAAGTGGCTGTGGATTTCATTGACGATTGCAGAGGATTCGAATTTCCTGTTCCACTCATATTTTCCCGCCAGAAAATTTACTTAAGTTGTGACAGTTTGAGGGTATAATCGTAAATTCATTTCAAACAAGGCTTGCAATAAGCATACTCCGGTGAATTCTTTCTTGTGGAGAATTGATTGTATTACTGTGACACTTACAGTTAGTTTGAGCTTCTAATGGCAATTTCTTATGCAGCTTTCGCAACATTTTAGTAGCAGATTTTGAATATTTAAATGGCCGAATGCTTGTTCCCACTCAAGGTTTTCCTAAATAAATTTATTAAAAACTTTTAAAAAGTTAAATATCCAACCCTTCTTCCAATTTTACTAACATTTTTATTAAAATAACTAAAATACATTTTAACGTAAAAATAAATAATATTAATATTAAAATAAAATTTAATATAAAATAATATTAATATAATAACAATAAATTTTTTTTAAAAATCACTATTATTATCAGTGTTAACGATAATGATGATGGTTGTTAAACTAATCAAATAGTAAAAAATAATTATTTAGTTATATTAATAATCGAATCTAACTATTTTGATGATAGAACAATTAAATTTGATTATAAAAATCTAGTATAAGTGATCAAATTTGACAGTTTTCGCTATATTATCAAAGATTTAGTAAAGGTGACTAAATTTGATACTCTGGTATCAGAGATGGTCATAAACGATCGATATGCTTGAAACTGATCATTTTGTATGATAGAAATGACCAAATCTGGTCATCTTCGTCATTTGACAATCTACGACCACCTAATTAGGTTAACAAAAGTCATCACTATTGTGATGGTAGTTTTTTTTTTATTATTAATTTATTAATTTTTTTTAAATTTTAATATTATATTAATATTATTTTATATCTTAATTATTTTAATAAAATTAATTTTATTATTTTTAAATCTTTATTAAAAAAATAAAACTATCTTTTTATTAATTAAATTTAATAATGAATTATTAAATTTAATAGTTGATTTTGATCAACAAATAAATATTTAATTTTTTAAAAATTTTTTAATAAAAGTTTATGTTTAAAAAAACCTTGAGTGGGCGTTTGGTCCATTTAAATTCATAGTTGCAGGCTTCTGTTATTTTTGCAGCTTGCAGCGTTTTGATGAATAGGAAACCAAAATATCCCAGATGAGCTACTAGACAGAGAGTCCCTCCGTTTTGTAGAAAAAATCCAGAACACCAATGTTTTTTAAATGCATACAATTAAGCAGTTCAACAGCATTATCCAAATGAAGTAGCTACGTGACCTAGAGCAGAGCGACTGATGAGTAAATTTGACTTCTACAAAATGAGCATGTGATTTTCACCTGCTGGGAATCTGGGGACTCCACTCTTACTTCTTCTGTAACTACTCAAATTTCCTTTACTTTGATAATGGTAGAACAAATTCATTTATGCTCCCTTCTTTGCCAAGGTAAGGGAGCTGTGACAGGCGGCCTATCCTACACGGTAACCCGAAGTTTTGATATGTCCGGATTTCACCTCCTAACGTGGCTGTCACAATTACCAACCCCCATGCTGTTGCTTGGCTTGTATGGTTTGAGAGGTTGCCACCATCAGAAAAAGACAAAGAGGAAGACCTAGACGAAAGTGATGGATCACCATGCCTTATTGAGGAAGAATTCAAACTAGCATTATCAGTAAGAGAAGATGGATCATCTTGCCTTGTGGAGGAGGAATTTGGATCCGTTGCAGCGGATAAAGAAGCTGAATCATCATTTGTTACTGAGGAAAAATTTGAATTGAAGGACTCGCCAATCTCTGAATCACGAGAAACTAGAGCAGGGTCTTCTTCAGGGGCGGTTGAAGCTTGATCCGTTTTGTTGTTTTTCTTGGGAAGGGGTGGCAAATGTTTCTTCGCTTCTTCCCTGGTTGGTGATTCGGTAGCAGCAGAAGAGCCTTGACCTGAACGTTTTGAGAGCTTTTTGGAAGTCGTTGGCATAGGTGGAGGGTCTCCCTTGACGGTACCAGGCCAGGTGATTGCTACTGAAACATCTTTGCACTGGAAGTGTTCATGAGATGTTGTAGAGATCTTTTTTTTCCCATGATGCTCTTCAAGCTTCCAAACATATACGTGAGAATCTTCGCTTGCACACACCACATATCTTCCATCTAGACTGAAGGAAGCTGAAATTTGGCTGCTTGTATTTCTGAAGCCTGTCAAGGAAACAGCATATGCATCATTGTTGTCCATTGGTGAGAAAGAAAACCAATTTCTCTATAAATTACATGAAAACATACCTCTAAATTTTTGAACAAGGTCTAATCCATCCAAAATCCGAATCCGGGAATCAGCAGAAGTAACAAGAACTTCAGATGGATTGCTGGGAGAAAACTGTTCAAATACAATCTCAGATGTCAAGACTTTATGCACTGGAGGTAAATGATGGGGCGGCAAAGAGTTGGATTACCTGAAAACCAGTGATCTTTCTGGAATTACACTTCTTCTTGGTTTGAAATTCAGTCTGGTTTTGTTGATGTAACTTGCCATCTGTTAATCAGATAATAAAATTAGCATTTTTATAAGCCCCCTTTTCACTATATTTTAACAGGAAAACATAAAATCAACTGATACCTTCTATGCTGTACATCCGACAAATCCCTTTATGTGAGCCAATTAGTGCACTCTTCAATGATTTGAACATGAAAGAACAAAATAGTAAGATAATCATTACACAGATGAATATTCATAAAATTGTTTGAGTTGCAACTAGTAATTCAATTAATACCCATGAACTTTCAGAAAGTAAACAGGACAGTAAAAGTAACATTGTAAACCTGGCCATCAGGGGTGTAGGAAGCAGCTGTAACCATCTCATGAAGATCCGTCCAGTCGACAACGTGACGTTGAGGAATGTTCCAGATTCTAACCTTTGCATCAAGCGAGCCACTGATAAAATAATTTTCATCTACAGGATTGAACTGTATGCAAGTTACTGCCAATCAATCAGAAGTCACAAAGTTAAAAATGATTAAACATTAATGCATTATCTTGAATGATTCCAATCAGAAAATTTGAAAGACATCTACCATAGTCATTGTGGGCAAACAACTTTAGACAACTCTTGGTTTCCAAGTCCCATAACCGAACAGTTTTGTCCATAGAAGATGAAAGTAGTAACTGCAAAAATACATTAATAACGGTTCAAGTTCTAACCATATTTGTTATATTTTGCAATCAGTAAGAACGGTGAGAAGCTAACCTGAGACCTGGACCAGGAGAGGTCTAAAACATCTTCCAAATGACCTCTGAAGGAGCAAATGGGTTTCTCGGAGAGCGAAAAAGCAGTTTCAGAGACATGAACATAATCAGGAGTGCCTTTTGATCCCTTCTTTTTCTTCTCTGAACCCTCCAATTTATCCAATGAAGCACCCATCGAGGGATGAATTGGGGTCAAATTCCCCTCATTCATGGACATAACCTCGCATTCTTGCACTTCCCACACATGTATCACTTTATCTTCCCCTGCACTAGCAAGAAATCTCGCATCTAAACTGAATTTAATGCTCCAAATAGACCCCTCATGCGCCTGAATTTCCTGACATAAATGCAAAGCAGTCAATTCCTTATGTGATTTCCCTGTCTGCCTAACTTTCACCCATGGATTTTGTTTCTGTTGCTCCGAAGACGGAGACAACGCCGCAGGAGGAGGACCATGTTCCTTATCTTTCTCTGACCTCAAATTCATAGAATTCGCCACACCTTTTATATTCTTCAGCAATGCAGCCCCCCTTCTCTTGCTCATTCTCAAACTCTTTGAAATAGAATTCGCCCCAAGTTTTTTTAAATTTTCAGCTAGGTTCACATTATTCCTAGACCCATTTTCTCTACTCATTAGCTCCTTAACAACAGGACAATGTCCCACCGTTTTCTCGAATTCCTCCATTGTTAATGTCTTTCCCGTCTGCAAATCACTAAGCCTGTTCCAGAGTCCCTTGTCATTATACTCATTAACAATAAACTCTTTACCTGTATCCAAGTTCTTTATCAAGAAAAAAGCTCCTACTGTACTATTCGTCACTATCGGCGTCAAGGCTGATTCGCCGAGTCCAATTGACCGAGACCGGTTGCTCCTCCCTCCCTTATTATTCTCTATTCTAACCGACTCCTGGGCTGGAAGTATCCGCAGATTTGGCGCCAAAACCATTGATGATGTTCGCGTTAATCTCTGTTTCGAAAATTTTCCAATCATCTCCTCTTTTCTTTGTTTATCCACACTTAAGGATTCAATGTCGCCCTCTGACCTTGACCGTACAAACACCAACGGTACCGGAGAACAACGTGCAGTCGTAGCTTCTCGTTTATTAGCCTCTTCCGTAAAGTCAACGGTAACGTTATCGTTGACATTGTTGTTAACCGTACTGTTTACGGTGGCTTGCTGTGGAGCACTCGAAGCTTTGATATTCTGATGAGTATTGTCATTGTGATTATTGATATTATTTTCATTTTCATTTTCAATTTTATTTTTATTATTACTATTGCCAGCTGGTTTGAAACTGAGAAGCTGTTTGTCTTTCGACAATCCCATATCTTGAAAAAGACGCTTCCTCCGTTCGTTGATAGAGCCAGGCGCCATCATCCACACGTTGTAATCCCGAGGGGCGGCGGCGGCGGCGTCTGAGGTGGCGAACTTTTGAAACTCCTGACGGTGACAAAAGGATGGAGCGGTGGTGCTGGCAAATGACATGCGTGAATCTTCAAATTCTTCATCATCGTCGTCGGAACCTGAAGACGCCAGGTCCAGAGGCACGGCGGAGGAGGTTCGATCAGACGTTTCAAAAAATCGGTCGTCGTCTTCGTCATCACCGAGTCCATCCCAAGTCATCGTCAGTGTCCTTTTCCGTTCCATATTGCGCGTACCAAAGAGATCGCCGTGAAGGTAATAATTTATTAAAAATATAAATCGTTTTAAATTGGGCGGAGAAGAAGTGTTTTTTTGAAAGTGTTTTGATTGTTTTGAAAGTGTTTCGGGAGGAAGAGAGGAAAAGAAGGGATGGATGGTTTCCGTTATTTGTTTTTGGATGGCCAAACAGAAATGAAACGGTCAACCTGGTTATTATTTTATTTTTTATCACATCCAATCACGTCTCTCTGTTTTTGGTAAGCAAATCCATTCGCGTCTTTGTCGGCGAGTTACTGAATCAGACGTGCGTCCTCACGAATTTACCACTCTCTCAATGCCACGTGTATATTATATTTCTTCCGGCCCGTTTCCCTCTTGAGTTTTCTTCCAGAGCTCGTGGACTTCGGCCCGAGCATCTAGAAGACTTCTAAAAAAAAGTGTATTTTTAGCGTCCAATGAGGGCCAAGTACATTGCCCACCCAAACTTTGATGAAATAAATTTCCGCCCTTCAAGTTTTAAATTTTCATTTATCCAACTTTATTCTCCTCCATTTCTTGTTCTCTTTCATCCTTTGTACAATATCTTCCTACCCTCATTTTTGCTCTCCACCACCTTTCATCTGAAAATGTAGCACTTCTCAAAACAGCAAATCTATTAGTCAAATAGAAAATTTTGTTTATTTTATTAATTTCAATTCTATTTAGACACAAAAGGAAGAAGGGGGGCGGGGGGGCGTGATTCGCTTTAAGTCCCCTCTTTGGGGTTCAATTGTATTTTTGTGAACCTTGCTAAGCCCACAGTCAATATAAATCATTTTGAGGCCTTGGGACAAGGCTCATAAATCGATTTGACATGATTTAATTAAAAATAAAAATATTAAAATATATAAAATAACAAATCAATTTACAAAAATACGTAAACCAACTCATTAAGAGTTTGTGAAGGCACGACCCAACTTTGGGTCGTGCTCTCAGCCATCTAAATTTGGTTGGATAGTCAAACTTGAACCCTATACACGATGGTTCATGCCATAGTTGATTTGTAAATTATGACCCCTCAGTTTTGTATTCCTACCATTTCAGCCCAAAGAGTAATAATTTTTGTAAAAGGTGAAACTCATTTTTACAAAATGATTTAGCATAAAGTGGTACATAATATTACTACAAAACTAAGATTAAATGTTTATGTATCATTGATAACTTAATAATTTTATATTAAAGAAAAAATAACATTTAATTATTTATTAACAAAATACCGTTTTATACATATATTTTGTATTTACTGTTAATATATATAAATAATAAATATTACAAATATATTCAAATTTAATTTGAGTCTAAAAAAAAAGGGGATTTGAACTTAAGTTTGATTAAAATCCAAAATGATAAGATTTAGTTCTAGTTTGAATCATCTTTAATAATAAACAATGACCTTGCATGTATCAGTCAGTCACTAAAACAAAGAGAATAGTAGAAACCAACTGATCAAGAACTTAAGGATTATTCAATTAAATATTTTCATTTGAAATAGTAGAATCATATATTCCATAAAAAAATACTAAAATCAGAATCGAAACTATAATATATATATTTTATTTTTAAAAATTTTTAAAAATTTTTTATTATTATTTTAAATTTATATTTTAATGTTTTTTATAAAATTTATTTTTAATTTTAGTTTAAAAAGACAAAACTACCCTTTTAAAGACGGATATTTGATTTTCAAAATTTTTACGGAAAATAATTTATTATTAAGCAGAATATTGAATAACAATATATCATTTGAACATTAAAAATATTAAAATAAGAATTGATGTTACAATATTTTTTAAACATATTATTAAATATATATTATATTAAATTCGTCTACACATGTCTCATTTTTTTTACGTAGTTGAATTCTATAACCATATATTTTATGATTCAGCAAAATCAGGCCATCCTAATCTAAACTGGGATTTCAACCGAAGGGCCGATACAGCAGGGGAACAGGAGGTTCACTGACCTCCGCAGCTTTGGAACCAAAGAGCTCTGAATTGGGTACGAAAGTAATTTTGTTCAGAAAATGTTTACAATGATTTTTTCTTACCAAGCCCAGTCCTTCCCCTCCGTTTTTTTCTTAAATTCCCAACATGCCTCCATCATTTATGGCTGACACGTTTCAGAAAACAATTTTTTAGCCAATAGGATAGCCCGAAAGAGAAAATACTATTTCACCCACAGCAAAAGAATTTTCCCATTTTATTTTAACATGTGGATAAATAAATAATCAAATGATGAGATCCCTTGCATTGATTCAGAATTTCCTCTAAAATTTTGATTTTTTTAATAGTTTTATTATACACTTTTTTCTTTTCTTTTTTTGGGTTCACCAAAAAGTAAAATAACTTTTATGATTAAATTTTCAAGGAGCATAAGATTTAGATCCACTTTGGTGTTGAGATTCATGTAATGGCCTCTTAAATAGGAGACAAATAAGTAAGAGTTCCCATAAATATTCATTTAGAAATTGGTATTTTTATTTCCTTTTTCCACACCATTGTAGAGAAAGCTCATCATGAAGGATGTTTGTCTTTCTTGGAAACCTAAGCAATTCTATCATATACAATAAAACCCTTTAAATAGAAAGAGCCTATGGGGATTTGGGCACACCTATTTTTCCTAACAAAACCCATATAATCAGAGTATTTCTAATTACCAAATTACCCCTGTTTTCTTCAATCAGGTTCCTTCTCCTCAAGGGTGGTGTGGTAGTTTCACAAGCAACAAGAATAAATAAATAAATAAATAAACCATACAAACTGCTACTTCTTCTCCTGATTATTGTTTCTCCTACAAGAGTCTGAAGAGAGATCTGAACATAAAAGTAATGGTAAAATTTTAAGAAGAGTATGAACTCAATTTTCATGGCTAACTATTAAAAAAGTGGGAAGCTTCATCTGGGTTTTATTACATTTTTTGAAGAATAAATTCTCTTTCTCTAAAATATCATAACACCTTGAGTACAAAAGAAGCTTAGAGGAGCTTCGAATTTGGAATTATTGACCTCATCTTTTCTGGGTCGGTACTTGGTGTTCATCTTTTGCCCGCTTTAACTTTTCAGCATCATAATGTCGTAGACCAACCATGAAGATTTAACTTATAGATCAATACAATAAAAATGAAAAAGAGAGAGAGAGAGAGGCTTATGGAATTATTATAATTACTATTAAGGAATAATTTATACGACAAGATTTTACAAGCATTTTGCTTACCGAATTGAAGAAGATGAGAGATGATTAATTTTCTGTTCGAGCTTTCTTGATCTTGCGGTGCAAATCGTCGAAGATGGGCTTGGGGAACATTGCTTCAACTTCGCGTGAGAGATCGAGTCGTGGAGTTCTGTGTACATTGGACGATACTGGCCTTCTTTTTCGCGTGGAAAATGAAGATTTTCTGGGTGCAGGTGGGCATTGTTTAACGGAGATTTTGTGATCCAATGATGTTGGAGTTTTGAATCCATCGTCGTTTTCGTCCTTGTGTTGATCCGTTGCGTTGAATTTGAATTCTCCTCCAGATTCCGGAGATTTTACATCATGTTTGGAGAGACTGAACGTATCGTTCTTGGGTTCGTCTTCTTTCTCGTCATCAGCTTCAACAACATCATTGGAAGCAGCTGCAGCAACACCGTCACTCTTGTCGTGAAATTCGCTCCGGGGCCTCTTCAAAACGTCGAATTCAACACTAAAAACCTCCGAGTTTGACATGCTTAGAACGAAAAATTCGTTAAATTCTGAGAACATGCAGAAGCTAGCTACCTATAATATAACCACAATAGAACAGAAGACAAAGAAATGAAGAAAATCGAGGAAGAGGGAAAAAAAAAAAAAAAAAGGGAAAGAAAATGGAGAGCTAAGACGAGAAAAGAAGGTTGTTATAAAGAAAGCCACATGCATATATGCATGGAATCAACAGAATATAAACACATGAATCACCATTTTTCTTTTTTCGTTTATCAGATTTTTCTCTAGGCTTTTGGTGAGAGAGAAAGAAAAAGAAAACCGTTTTAACAGCACAGAATGAAAGACATTGACAAGGATGATGATGATGATGATGATGTGCATCGGATCCTTCGCCAAAGCCTCCACAAATTTCACCAACTGAACTCTCACTTTCTTTCTCTTTCTCTGGGATTTCTTTCTATTTCACTGAGTCTCGAGTCCGAGAATTTTACGAGTTTAATATGGCGTTTTGGCCTTTGCTTTTTCTCTTTTCTTTTTTTTTTTTTTTTTTCTGATCACCTCAACGAACTTCGATACACATTGCACGTGGTTTGCTAGGTGGGGACCATGCCGATGTATTTCCGCTTCTTACTTACTCCGGCAATTCATTCATCATCTCGTTCCGATATTTTCACTTCTCGTCAGATTCTTATTTTTTTATCTTACACGTAACGTAATTGAATAACGAACTTTGACTTTTGTATTATTTTTATTTTTCTTCCTTTTTATCCATGGGCATTTTTTGTCATTATGTTAATACTCTCTTCAACCATATCAAGATTTTCTTGTTGCCGGCAAATTTCAGTACCACATTTTTTCAGAACGACAGCAAATTTCACGTTTTATTAAAATTCAAAATTTAATATTTTGTAACAGTTAAATGTATACTTCTAAATACAAATAAATTATATTTTCTTTAATAATTTAAATATTTAACCTTAGACCCCTGTCATCAATAGCACAAAATAACAGTTTTGTCTGTATTAGTTTCTTAATCCCTGTTACAAAAATAGTTATTGTCGTATAAAAAAAATCAATCTATAATGGGTAGAACTAAATCTTAATAATTCTAAACATAGAATTATTAAATTGAAATGAAAAACGAGTGGAACATCGTCGTTCTTTTTTTTTTTTTATAGCAAAATTGTAACTTTATATTATACATAAAGCATACTATATAATTTAATTATTACTAAAAATCAATTAAATATGATATACTAAGAATACAAGCAAAAATCTAATGCAAGTTCATAGATTATGAAAAAAGAAAAGATGATTTGGATCTAACTTTAGGCAAACTAAATGAATGTATTTACTTTCATTCACTAATCTATGAGCTAACTTCATTAAAGTTTTTTAATTGAACCTTTAAGATTCACCTTGCCATTGGTACAAGGGAAAGATCCAAGTTTGATTTTCTGGCCAACTTTAATATCCCATTTAACACCCATCAACCCTGAATCCAAGGGTCATTAACTTCACTTCAAAGATGACCTAAAAATGTAGAGCAATACTCAGATTGTATTAAATAGGGTTAGATGTAATCCGATTTGAATGTAAACATATACATGTTTGTATTCGATTTATTAGAGTATATATTCGTATTCAGTTTGACTTTATCGAACATGAATGAAAAATGTTCGGATTCGTATGTGTAGAAAATAGTATAATTTGTGTTTATTAATGTATAAAAAAACAAAAACATGTTCGTTTTATAGAAAGGAAAAACTTTTTTACGTTTTTCAATATATTAATTATAAAATTATCTTTTTTTTTTGTAAAACATGAATTAAACATAAACATATGAATCATTTATATAAAATTTTTATATTCGTTTTTATATTTATTTGTCAAGAAACTTGAAACTCATATTTTTTTTCAGGTTTATTGACTATCAATTCAAATATTATTTACTAAAATCAAATATAAATACGAATACGAATCATATCTAACTCTAGTATTAAACGGGAATTGAAGCACCAAAACCAACTTGAACGGTGATGATGAAAACGTGTTTACAACATCTTTGAAAACTTTGCCTTAACTTCTTCACATAGATCGGAAGTCAGACCTTTCAAAGCAAATTTAATAAACCTATCAAGTACATAATCAAACCTCCATTGAAATCCTGGACCTTCATCTTAATTGGAAAAGAGACGTCAAAGTCAAAATGTACATCCATAATTACCCTTTGAAAGCCTAGCCTTATAATTTACATCTACAATCAGTGGCATTGAAGGAAATATAAAGCCAGCATTTCATTCAGGAAACTTTGGATTCCACTAAGAAAATTGAAGCTGTTGCGATTTGGTAAGCTCCTATCTCTAACAACTCCTACCGTCACGATCCAAATTAATATTAATTACCACGTAATTTAATCTTAATAACGATTTTATCGTGAGACGATATGTTCCCGAGACGAAGTCGGGCTTGGATTATTATCTTTACTTTGAGTACAAAGCGGGGAACCAAACTTGAAGGGTGCATGGTTTTCATCATCAAATAGTTTGCAACTTTACAAAGCTAGGCCACGAGCCTTCTGTGTGCGTGAACTAAACGGTCGAATCATTGTTTGGCAGCACTGCATTGAGGTGGTGTGAGTTAAGGGGGAAGAGTTTGGGATTAATTAAGTACTAAAACGTAATTAATTAAAGATTAAAAAAGAGTGTAAGAAACACTCAATCTCATGCGGCCAAAGAAAGAAAAGTCGTATCCACGTGGGCTTGTGGCTCATATGCTAACCATCATATCAAATTCCACGTGTCACAATCATCATCCCCTCCGTCTGTAATTAATTTCAATTAATTTTATGTTCAACTCCGTCTTTTCAGTTTCACGGCCCCCAAATCTCTACCGTTAAACACTATTTAATTCATAAGGCTGCCGTTGAATGATACGGGGACGCACAGATTTTAGTCAGGATTGGACGCCATACAGATATTTTCGTCTTTATATTTATATTTAATTTAGATAAATTCAACACATATGAATGGTTAATAAATTTGAATGCAAATATGAGTTTTAAATTTTTTAAAATATGTTATATAACCAATTTATACATTTATATTTGAATTTTATTTTAAAAATAATATTATTTTATTTATTAAATAAAATAACATTATTTTATAAATCAATATATTAAATTTTTTTTTTTGTTTATTAATAAAAATAAATTTGTTTATATTTGATAAAAACAAATATATTTATGTTTTTATATAATAATAAACATGAATTGAATATAAATTATATTATTTTCTATGAATACAAATTCAAATATATCTTATATACATTTGATAAATACAAATCGATCACAAATATATATCTTTAATGAATGAACAGAATGTAAATAAATATACATTTATGTTCAATTTGATTCAAATCTAATCTTAATTTTATTACTTTTGTCCACTTCTATTTTGTTTTCATCAAAGAATTTTTAGAATGAAAATTTGGTTCGAAGGACCAAATTATCATCTAGACTCACAACTTATTTCGCATGTAATATAAATTTGAATTAAGTTAAACTCAAAGCATAGTTAATGTAGAGGATTTATAATGGACGATGTGAAGAGAGGGGAGGAAAAGAAAGAGTAGGAGTGAAGCGAATAAGGTGGGAGAGTGTAAGAGGGGGATAAGGGTCCAGATGGTGCAGTGTTGAATGAATTGATTGTCTGCTTTAGGAAGATGCCTTGAGCATGATGAGTTGCAGAAACGCGAAAAGTTTCTTGGAGGACAAGGTCATGTTGCTGTCCACTATATTTTGTCTATGGCTGTGACAGGAATTGTTGAACAGGAAAAGCAACAGGAACCCCACCTCGCAAGGTGACCTTTATCATCATCATCATCATCTGGTTCTTCTTCTTCTTCTTCTTCTTCATGGCTTTTAAATCTCCATGAATTGCATAATTTGGTCACATCATATCCTCGTCTACAGGTCAGAAAACATCGTGCTCAGACTCCCAATTATTTCGTCTCTGAGTCAACTTCAGCCAGGAAAATAGTTTCATTGTGTGCGCCTCTGCGACTAAGTACCAATATTCTACCTCCGTGCTCTTGTGGATCAGTTAAAAAAAACAAGCGAACAAATGAAAACACTCATTCAAGGAATATTTAAGGTTAAAACAAATATTAAAATGAGTAAAATACCATTAAATAAAAAAAATACAAAAAAAAGATGATTAAATAGTCTTTATTTGAGAAAAAATTAAGTTCTTTTTCTTCCAATCGACCAAAAGTATATTAAAATATGGATATAAAACATTAAAAGTTTTTAAAGTAGTTTAACTTACTATTTAAAAATACATTTTCACTATCATGTAATTAAATATCTTGAATAGACCCCAAGAGCTTAGCCTAGTGGTAAGGGCAGGGGTCACCCAGGTGATTAAGGTTCAAGCCACAATGAAATTAATAAATGAAATTAATAACCTCTGATTTATCTGGTCTATGGTTACAGGTCTCGGTGATTACAGACCCTCGAATTTATTCTATTCGATTAGTTAGGATTGATCGACTGGTATGGATAGAAGTTCTCGGGTTAACAAAAAAAAAATAAAAAATATCTTAAATATGATTTAGGATTATGACAATATCCATATTAAAACCATTATAAGGTATGCTTTGTCTATGCTTTATCATTTATACAGTAATGAACATAGATTTTTATTCTGATTATGTTTTTTATGGAAAGTGCATACTCCTAAATTGGTAATAATTGATCATTATCCTATTAAGGATCAAGATAAAAGTGAGTATAATTTTATAAAATAAGAAACTAAGTTTAAAACATCGAACAAATCATAAAACAATTGAATATGTCAAATCTTATTCTTTCCATTATTTCCAAATGAAAGGATTTTTATTTATATTTTGATTAATGTATATGTAGATGATATAAATAGTCATTATATACAATTCATACAATTAGCGATCTATTTGGTGCTTTTTTTTTTAACTATTGATGGGAAAAAAGTTTGCCCGCACTAAGGAATAGTTTTAAAATTAATAATTTATTAACATATTTCTAGAAAATGACTTTAATTCATAATTTTACTATGATATTTTGGTTTTTTTTAATTAAACTAATTTTTCAAATTATCACCTTATAATTAATATATTTTTTCCAAAATATTTTTTAGATTATCTGTTATGTTAATTAAAAATGAGAATATTTGTATACTAAAAATTAGATAATTAAATATTAAATTATAATAAAATTAAAATTAACTTATTATATCTTAATACCTAATATGAGAGTGATAATCTGATTACATTATATTTCTTGCCATATTAGCTCGTTAATAGTAGATTTTTAAATCTTTTATTATTTTTTAAATCAAATAAATTCATATTTCACATCCAAAGGTTGATAGAGGACATTTATATAATGGAAATTTGGAAAAAACTATCTTTTGTATATGGGTATGTTGAATTTGTAATAAAAAATGTAATAATATTTTTCAAAAATTATTGAAAAAATAAAAAAATTAGGAATAAATAACATTTTGTTTTAAAATATTTTATATTTTAATTTATATTAATTTTAATTAAAATATTAAAATAT
>JAJEJH010001873.1:0-15716 GCA_026122585.1 Anacardium occidentale
TTTTGAATTTAGATTAAAAAAAAAAAAAATTACCATAAGTTAATTTATGGATAGGGTTGAAATCAATTGGAATTATTCGATTTCAAATTGAACAAATCAAGTTTGAAATAATTTTAACATTTGATTTTGAGTCATGATTCTAACTAACCATCATTCCAATTTAGAACGTGGTTTGAAGTTATTTAATAGTTTGATACTTTCAATTTAAAAAAGACCAAAAGACATAATTCTACTCAAGGTTTTCATAAATAACAAAGTTTTATTTATGAAGTTTTAAAAAGTTAAACACTCACTTTTAGAGCATTTTCTAGACAATTCAATTAAAATTTTATATGAATTGACCAAATGCCTTTAATTAAAGAAAAATAAAAAATTATAAATTTTTAAAATTAATAAAAATATATTTAAAAAATTAAATTTTAAAATTTTAAAAAAATTGTCAATGCCATCGGTGGCCACCTAACCAGGTGGATATAAAAAACTACCTGAAAATGTTGATAATCAAATCTAACTGTCTTTATTTGGTAGAGGAGATGAGATCTAATCACCCTATTCTTTTGTAGAAATGCCTAGATTTAGTCGCAAAACAGTAAGAAAGTGTTAGTTTTGTTCATAGCGACCGTTTTTTGTTATCTTTGATAACGAACTTGACCAAATCTGGGTGCTAACGTTTTCAAGTGGCCCATTTTTCTTAAATTTTTAATATATTTTTTATTAATTTTAGAAATTTATTTAAAATTTTTATTAATATTTTTATCTTTAATTTATATATTTTAATTTTTGATATTGAATTTAATAAAAAATTAAAAAAGTTTCATCCTTTTACTAAAAAAACAATGGTTAGCTATGTTCGGATAATGTTCTCATGATTTTGGTTATAATCGAGACAAATGTGAATGTTGTTGAAATAAAAAAGGGGGTGGTTTTGGTTATAGGGAGAAGAAAAATGTGACACATAGTTTTCCTTACTTGATTTAGATTGACTTTATATCAAGGTAATCATAGGTTTGACTTTACTTGTAATAATTTATAATAAAATATTATTATAATTTTGTATTATTTAAGCAACCAAACAAAGTCATTTTAATAATAAAAGTTAGATTATTAAAATAATTTTATATTTTACTCAACCAAATACATTAAAAAAAATATTAAATTATTTTTTATATTATTTATCATGTCAATTTGAATTTGATGATCAAATTTTATTATAAAATTTGATTATTTAACAAATCAAATAAAATATATTAATAATAAAAAAATATTTTACTAAGACCGCTTTGACTTAAAGATTCTATACCTCGAATTTTAAGTAGGGTTGAATTCGAGCCGAATCGAATATAAACAGTAATATATTCGTATTCGGGTTCGTTTCAAACTGTTCGGGTTCGGGTTTGTATTCGTGTTCGTCAAATATTTTTTAACAAAGTTCGTATTCGTGTTCGATTCGTATAACTAAGTTCGTATTCGATTCGTATTCGTATTCGTATTTGTATTCTGTTCGTATAATTTATTTTTATATTTATTAAAAACTATAATTAATACAAATAATTAATAAAATTTAATTAAAAAATTATTATTTTAAGTTCAGGTTCGTGTTCGTATTCGTGTTCGGTTCACATAGTTTCGTATTCGGATTCGTATTCGTGTTCGGATTCATTCGACTCGTTTCGAGCTCATTCGAATCAAACTTAAAAGTGAATCCGAATATATTTGGTTCGAATCCAACCTTAATTTTAAGACATGTTTGTTTTGTTAATATTTTTATTATTAAACCAAAAAAGTCCAAATATTATTTTAAATATGTGTCATATTCCATCATTCAATAGATATTTTTATTATTATATTCTTTAAATGGCTTATAATATTATAATTTTGTCTTACGTGTTTGACAAATATTATAATAATAATAAAATAGATGTGAGTAGAACAATTTTAGTCTATTATAATAAACTAAAATTGTTTATTATTATATTATTATAAATATAGAATTTTTATTTTGGCTTATTAAAATATTATTGTTATTATTATAATCCCATTGTCTTACGCGATTGTAAAATTCGTTAATATTTTATTATTATAATCTTCCTCCAATTTTTAATATTACGTGTGTAACCTGGAATTGTTTCATGAAAGTCGATGGGATAGTGTTTGAAGATGTATAATATAATAACATCATAATAGTTCAGGCTCTTTTTCTAGTCTTCACTCTGTGCAAGGTTGGTGAGCATGTGACAGGATATTGAATTATGTTTATGTGGATCTAAAATGTTATAATTTATATTTTTTTTTTTAAGATTCTATTATGTCAACTTATAGACTTTTTCGGGAGGTTAGATTTTAATGGAATATATTTTAATTATTTTATAAAAAAAACTTGACAATTTGATTGATCAGTGTTCTCTTTAGAATTTAATGACATTAATATTTTATTATTAAAATAAAATCAAACGATATATTGTCACTCAAGGTTTGGCAGAATGACAAAATCTCACCCTCAAAATTTTAAAAAACTAAATACCCATCTTTTTATTATAAAAAGATTAAAATGCCCTTAACACAATTCAATAATATTAATAATAAAATAAAAGTTAATATAAATACTATTAAAAACAAATTTAAAATAAAAATATTAAAAAAATAATAATAAAATTTTAAAAAATTTAAAAGTAGCCACCGCTACCGGCAGTATTGTCGACGACGGTAGCAACCTTTAATCTCACCAAGTTGTTGAAAACGGCCACTTGTTTCTTTTGACCACCAGATCTGGTTGCCACAATGGCGGAGGCGGTCAGATCTGATCGCCAGAGAAGGTCGAAAAGCTTGACACCAACCGTTTTAGGCCATTTTAGATGACGGAGAATGTCAAATCTGACCACCAATAGAATCAGGTGGTTGTCTTCTGTCATCTGGTTAGATTAAAACCAGTCACCGTTGCCAGTGACGCTGCTGACAGCGGTGGCTGTTGTCACAGGATCAATTTCATCCCATAAATTTTTTTTTTTCGAAATAGGGTCTTGTGATGGTGCTAAGTCCACCAAAACCTAGCCAACCAATATCCAAAATCAAGCAATAGGGGAAATCACAATAACATAATCAAGCACACAGCAAGATACAAGAGAATCATCCCAACTTTTTATTATTGAAAAATAATAAAACGGGTCTACATGAAGAGCTTACACAATTTGCATTTGCACTCACTGCTTATCACTCTCCCTTTCCCAACCCACAAAGTAAGATTGCTCACCTTGCCTTGTTTTACAGAATTCTCTCAAACCTTTTTGCAACCTGAGAACAAGGTTTACTAACTCACTCAATTGTCTAACTATACAAGTCAGCAACTTAAATACATTGGATACAAGTAAGCTATGGGTAGAGTTAATTTGTTGCCACTTGGTGTATAAGTCTGGCCTTCATAGTCTTAGGTGGTATTCATGCAAAGCGGCCACGTAACCTATCCAACATGCAAGCAGCCATATAACTTGTCCAACATGCAAAGGTTTTAGCCCAAGCTTTAGCCTTCAATTGGGTTTAGGCCTCCTCCAAATGATCAAGCCCGCAAATTGAGGTTCCTAGCACAAGTATTAGCCCATATAAGAGAAAACATTCTGTAGGACACCTCAGAGGGGTATTACTGTTCATTGCTTTAAATAAACTAATAATAAATAAATAAATAAAATAAGGTCAATAATACCCGACCGAAATGCCTAACTGAACTGACATATCACAGCGGAAGAAAACATGGTAGAAATGTATACATACATATATACATGCCCAAATAAAACTGAATTTATTAAAATATTCGCGGAACATGTGTAATAAACACATGTACAGTTACATGCAATAAAACTGAAGTAAACTGGATCCCAGATAGCAACCGTCTCCTCCTCCCAGCTCCCAACAACTCACCTGGAAGAGAAAGGAAAGTAGGGAGTGAGTGATAAAATCATCCAGTAAGCACTTCATATCCTTAAACCCTAACCCAATCCTTCTCGAAGGATTGCCACCACAACTCAAACAGAACAGGCTCAACTGACATCATACTCTGGCATTCACATCTTCTACAGATCGGATACTACCTCATACCGGATCGTAAAATACGTATATGAGTATACGTAAACAACCTAGAGTGAAGAGTAATCCGAAAGGTCAAACTTGACACACAACTCTGACTGGTACACATTACTGTTCTGTTACTGTTTTCTGAAGTTCACGAATCATTTCATGTTCTGATGTTCTGCTGTTTGTGTCTTTTACACGTTTCATATTCTGTTCATTTACAGTTTCTTACTGTCTTATCATTCTCTGAATGATATGCAACTGTGTCATATAACAATGACATGATATGATAACATGCTGAAATCATAACTAGGCCTGGGCCTGTATACTGAAAATAGTTTTCTGAAAACTGTTCATGAAAACTACTGTTGGATCCTGGGATCCCATATCTGAAAATCATATAAAAGCTTTATCTGAAAGGTGTACTGAAAATTGTGTACCCTGGGGTACATGCTATGCTGAAAACTGTGCTGCACAGACTGATGAATACAGGGATTCGACACCTTGGCCATGTGAGTTTCCTCTGCAAACACGTGCCACAAACTGTATGGCCCACGTGATGCCATCAGGCCTGGGCCTGAAAATTGATCTAAACTGAGCGCCTCGCGCTATACTGCATCTGATCCTGGGACCAGGAAACCTAAACTGCTAGCTGAGCAACCCGGCACATGCCAATACATAGGGCTAGTAATGAGCATATAGCTCCTGGTGTCACGGGTGCTAAAACTCACAAGTGCCCCCTCGTATTCACCCTTGGAATCTATGTTTTACATCTGAAAACATGAATTCGGATCCTCGAATCCATTTCTGAAAACTCTGTATGGCATGTTATGCTATACTGTATGTATGATGCATCATGTATTCTTATTTGAGCTCATATTACTGTTTTCTATCCATTGGATAAGGTTTACTATGCATATTTCTCATTTCTTTCTTATTTTTCTCATTTCTGCCTGACGCACGGGCGTGCGTGAACTCGCACGGGACCGTGACCCTAGTCGTGCATATGATCGTGCAAGGTTCTGGAATTTCAAGTATATTTCTCATTTTTTCTTGGTGTACAGACGTGCATGAACTATGCACGGTCGTGACCCCTCAAATTAGGGTACGTACGACTACGTGAATACGGCCGTGACCATGCAGAAAAAGGCAGTATGCACGGGCGTGCGCCTCGGGTGCACAGGCGTGCGTCCTGCTCTACACTTGCGTAACCCCTTGGAATCAACTCGATTCCCAACCAAATCTCAATTCAAAGGCACAATAAGCATATTTCACATGCACAACACTTCATATAACCATAATAACACTTCCAGCAACCTCAAATCTCAAGCATAACATCCAACCCAATCTCAAAGCATATATAAACATATATTCTCACACATAACATGTGAATAAGCATAAATCATCAACATAATCATCTCAAATCATCATATATGCAACAAAGCATCATAAGCATGTTGAAATCGAACTCATCTCAACCAAAACATGCATCAAACATAATCAAAACGCAAGGGAAAGAGGAAGGAAGCACCTACCTCTAGAAATGCTTTCTCTCACTAGCAAGGCACAAGATCAAGTTGGATTGGAAGGTCCTGGAAGCTGCTCTCCACTTCTAGGGTTAGGATTCTCTGAAAATCAAAGGAAACTTTGGGTGAAAATGAGTTTGGAAGCAGATAAGATTAACTTAAACTCAAGACAGCTGGAAAAAATGCGCATGCACGAGCGTGCATCTATCACGCACGGTCGTGCATCCCGGGAAAATTACAAAAATGCCATTTTCCCGCGCTCGCATGCAAATCCTCCTAAACGGATCCATGCACAAGCCACCAAACTCAAGAAAAACTCCCCTCTCACTCCAAAACTTCGCACAACCCTAGAATACTCAGAAATCTCAATCTGACCCCAAACCTGGGATGTTACACATTCCCACACATTTGAGCCTGCTTACGAGTTAGGTCTAGCAAAGAGCCCATGTTTATGCCTTCATTGAATTTGCACCATAAGGCTTGGCCACCCACTAGCATGCTTAGATCCCCTTGCTCAAATGTTGCTTTTGTTGATGCTCAGCCTATCAACATTTTAATGTCAGCCCACAGTATAATTAAGTTTGAAGAATGTATATGAACCAACAGAATTTTGTCTGTCTCTCGACTCGACATAGCACTTTCGAAGGCTCGTGTTTTCAAGAGCCCGCACACGATCACATCTTCGAATATTTTCCATCTAACAGTTATGGTTTTAAACTTTTTTTTTAATTTTTATTAATTTATTAAATTTTTAATATTATTTTATTTTAAATTTATATTTTAATAATTTTATATAATTTATTTTTTAATTTAAAAAGACAAAAAATCCCTCTCTGAGTGTAGGTAGTTGGTTTTTTAAACTTTTGAAAATAGAAATTTGTTATTAAACCAAAGTTTGGATGATATTATATCATTCCGTCTTAGACTAAATAATAATAAACAAAACATGCAAACATTATTTTTAATATCCTATTCTCAAATACCTTCTTTTGGTGGGTGAATTATATATTGTTTATATAAAAATGGGCACGATTTTGTCTTTCATGAGTAGAACAAAATCAAGTTTATGTATTGAGTCGTGCTGATCTACACACCCACACGCCGCCATTTCTTACATACAGCCAAAGTATGGATCACGTAAGAATATAAAATTAGAGAGACGGATATTAAAAATTCCTGACAACCTCCCACTCAAGCTTTCCTAAAAATCACTTTTCCATGTAGAAATAAAACTTTCACATTTATCAAAAACTCAAGTGTCAGCCCTAGACTCCTGAAAAGATAAAACTATCATAATGATACATAAAAAGAGAAACAACAACCACCGTTGAAGCCTTAAACGAGGCCTCACACTCGTCACCCAAGGTTACTTTCGCCTTCTAAATTTTAAGAAGTCAAATTCTCATTTATTATCTACTTTGACTAATAAATTTTATAAAATAAAAGATAAAAAAATTATTTTTCATAGATTTTTTTAATTTTTATTTTATATATTTCTTTATTTTTTTAATTTTCTTTTTTCAAAAGTTGAGGAGAAACTACAATTTTTAAACATTAAAGGTATTATTTTATATTTTTTTAAAACTTTAAAACAGTTTGAGTATTATTTTATTTTTTAAATTTTAATAAATTATTATAGGTTTAAAAATCACAATCATACACGTAACTGGCTGACTAAAAGACAACATAAGTGAAAGTGACACAAATCCTTTTGCACTTGATGAGCTTGGGAGTTCCAATATAATATTAATTTAGTTGATTAGAGCGTTTCAGGCGGCTCGAAGCAAAATTGCAGTATATAAGCCGTGCTTCTGCTTAACATGAATCAGAAATCATTTTCCAGTTTTGTTCGTAAGCAACAATGCCTAACGGGAGATTTGTTGTCTTTCTACTCTTCACACGACTCCTTTCCTTTCTGTTAAAGATTCATCCTCCTGCAATTACTATACACTCACAAAACTTCTCCCTTTCATTTGAGTTTATGTCTGAACAAGTTCCTTCTATAATTATTCCACACAACGACATAGTGGTCAATCTCACTATAACCAATCTGATTCGGGTACAGGTGAAGATCCAAATGATGTATGTCAACCATGGGAATTGAGATCCGAATATCGTAACGAAGATGCACTATACAACACAGCTGCACTCTTCCGAAAGAAATTTTACACTTCTGTTCTGTTGCGTAGTCTGTTCTATAAATTTTACTTCTGTTCTGTTCTGTAATCTGTGCTTGCTTATCTTCCTGTTGTTGTAATACTGGCCATGGAGAAAATCAATAATATCATAGTTTCTACTTAGTTTCTCTTTATATGTAATTAACGGCAGTCCTGCATTATAAATATCACAAAAAGCCATTTTTGAAGCAACGTTGCCTACTACTACTATGAGATTTGGTATCTTTCTTGTATTCACTAGAAGCTCTTCACTGTTGCCCTCTTCCTCCGAACCTTCTGTTGGAATTGTTCAAATATAAATTAAAATTAATTTGAATTTTAAATAAAATTTTCAAAGGTTATGTTTTTAAATTGCAACTCTTCTTATAGTAGCTTTTCATACCAAAAGTTGTAAGCAAGCATTACAACTCTTCATGTGATAGATTTTCACACCAAAAGTTGTAATGAACAATTACAACTTTTAGTGCTGTAACCTTTCACACTAAAAGTTGTAATTTTTCATCAAAGAATTGCAACTTTTCATTCCTATATAAAGGCTACAAAATTCATTTTTTTTTATAATACTTTTCATCTCTTACTTCTTCTCTTTCTGAAAAATCAAATACTCTTTTGTATCCCTAATTGAATTTCTTCACTGTTTGCTAAGTGCAGAAATTCACAAGGCTTGTCATATCCACTAAAGCTATTTGCAATTAATCCCATAGCAATCTCAAGAGGAGAGGGAGCAAATATTGCTTTTAGGAAAACGATTTACGTGTTTCAAGCCTACCTACACCATTCTCCTTTATCACTAACCTTAATATTTTTATTTCTCCTTTAGTTTTGTTTGCAGTCTTTAAGTGTCAAATCATCCAACAATCTAAAAGCGATATTTGATATCATGGAGACTGCAACAATCAAGATGATGAATCAAGACTTCGTTCGATTGGATCGTTTTGATGGCACAAATTTTACAAGATGGAAAGACAAAGTGAAATTTATGCTTACCGCCTTGAAGATTTTTTATGTCCTTGATCCAAGTCTTCCTTCAATTCCTCCACCAACTGATGATGATTCTGATGAACTCAAAGCACAAAGGAAAAAGAGAGAGGAAGATGAAATCATGTGTCGAGGTCATATTCTCAATGCTCTTTCTAATCGTCTTTACGATCTCTACACAGTTGAACCTTCTGCAATTGAGATTTGGAAAGCTTTAGAATTTAAATACAAAGCTGAGGAGGAAGGTACTAAAAAATTTCTGATCTCTAAATACTTTGAATTTAAGTTTAATGATAATATACCTATTTTGGCACAAGTACATGAATTACAAGTTATAGTAAACCAATTGAGGGCTGCAAAGATTGAACTTCCAGAATCTTTCCAAGTTGGTGCAATTATAGCAAAACTACCATCATCTTGGAAAGGATATAGGAAGAAAATTCTGCATGATTCTAAGAAATTTTCTTTGGAACAAATTCAAAAACACCTTCGCATCGAAGAGGAATCAAGGGTGAGAGACAAGAACGAAAGTTCTTATGAAGGCAATATCAAGGCCAATACTGTGAGCAAGCTCTTAAACAAAGAGAAGCAAAATAGAGGCAACTTTCTTGGTCCCAAAAAGGATCAAAAGAAATTCAAGAAGCAAAAGAAATGAGATTGCTTTGTGTGTGGAAAATCTGGCCATTATGCTAGAGATTGCAGATTTAAGAAAATAAAAAAACCGGAGGTCAATTCTTTAGAAGAAAATGACATGATTATTGCTGCTATGAGTGAAGTCAATACCATTCAAGGCAAGGTATCTGGTTGGTGGTACGATACATGTGCTACTGTTCATGTTTGCTATGACAAATCTCTTTTCAAAACTTATAGTGAAGTTAATGATGAACAAGAGATTCAAATGGGAAATGAAGGAAGGTCCAAGGTGTTAGGGAAGGGAAATATTGAACTTACCTTTACTTCGGGCAAAAAGGTAATTCTTACCAATGTGCTTCATGTTCCCGATATGAATAGAAATCTTGTTAGTGGAGATCTTTTGGGCAAACCGGCCATTAAATTTGTATATGAATCGGGAAAATTAATATTGTCTCGAAATGGTGTCTTTGTTGGAAAAGGCTATTTGTGATGGAATGGTCAAATTGTCTACTGTAACTGATAATTCTAGTACTAATACAATTAATAATTCTATTTATATGTTTGATTCTATTACTTTATGGCATTGTAGATTAGCACATGTTGGTCTAAGCACTATGAAAATGATGATAAAAAATGGTTTAATTTCATGTGATATAAATGAATTTAAAAAATGTGAGTTGTGTATTAAATCAAAAATGACTAAAAAGCCTTTTAAAAGTATTAAAAGAAATACCAGACTTTTAGAATTAATTCATTCAGATATATGTGAAATAAATTGATTGTTAACTGGAGGAGGTAATAGATATTTCATAACATTTATCGATGATAGTTCTAGATATACTTATGTGTATTTGTTAAAACACAAAGATGAAGCTTTTAATGCATTTAAAATTTATAAGGTTGAAGTAGAAAATCAATTAGATAAAAAGATTAAAATTTTGAGAAGTGATAGAGGAGGAGAATATTTTCCTAAAGAATTTAATAGTTTTTGTGAAGAAAATGACATAATTCATGAATGTTCAGCTCCACGTACACCTGAACAAAATGGTTTAGCTGAAAGAAAAAATAGGACTTATTTAGAAATAGTCAATGCTTTATTGTTGCATGCTGAAATGCCATTTAATTTGTGGGGTGAAGCACTTCTTACTACTTGTCATATCTTAAATAGAATTCCTATGAAGAAAAATCAAATCTCTCCATATGAATTATGGAAGGGAAGGAAGCCTAACATAGGATATTTTAAAGTGTGGGGGTGTCTTGTATATTGCAAGAATAATGATCCAAAAAGGACTAAGTTGGGACCTAGAGGGATCAAGTGTGCATTTGTAGGCTATGCCTCAAATAGCAAAGCTTATAGACTCCTAAATTTAGAGTCAAATGTTATTATTGAATTTAGAGATGTAGAGTTCTTTGAACATCTATTAGCCTCAGGTAATAGAGTTCAATTCTCACCTAGTGAAACAATGCTAGAAGAAACATCTGAGAATGTACAATCTAGTTCACAAGAAATTAGTAAGCAACATAGTGAACAAAGAAGAAGCATTAGAGTCCGAAAGGCTAAAAATCTTGGATCAGATGAGATTGACTCTCAACGAATTTCTTTTTACCTTGTTGAAGGTGATAAAGATAAAATTGTAAAGACAATTCCTATTGTTCTACAAGTAGAGGACGATCCTAAAACTTATAAAGAAGCCATGACCTCTCGAGATGCAGTTTTTTGGAAAGATGCTATTAAGGACGAAATGGATTCAATAATGACAAACCACACTTGGGAACTTGTTGATTTGCCTTCTGCTTCTAAACCTATAGGTTGTAAGTGGGTGTTTCGAAGAAAGTACCACACTGATGGCACTCTACATACGTATAAAGCTAGGTTAGTAGCTAAAGGTTTTCGACAAAATGAAGGTATAGATTATTTTGATACATATGCACCTGTAGCAAGAATTACTTCTATTAGAATTATATTTGCTTTGGCATCAATTTATGATCTACATGTTCATCAAATGGATGTCAAAATAGCTTTTCTAAATGGAGAACTAGATGAGGAGATATATATGGAACAACCTGAAGGTTTTGTCCTACCAGGAAATGAACATAAGGTTTGTAAATTAGTAAAATCCTTGTATGGACTAAAACAAGCCCCTAAACAATGGCATGAAAAATTTGATAAAGTGATTATGTCATTTGGATTTGTTCATAATGTAGCAGATAAATGTGTCTATACTAAAAATAGTAAAGATTATATTATACTGGTTTGCTTATATGTTGATGATATGCTAATTGTGAGCAATGATATGAATAGAATTATGGAAACAAAGAGGTTTCTGTCTGCTACATTCAAAATGAAAGATCTTGGACAAGTTGATACGATATTAGGAATTAAAATTAAAAGAAATAGTGGGGGATATGTATTGAGTCAATCTCATTACATTGAGAAAGTGTTGAATAAATTCAGTCACTTAAATATAAAAGAGGCAAGTACCCCATTAGATCCTAGTATCAAGTTGATCAAGAACGATGGAAAAGCTGTGGCTCAACTTGAGTATGCAAGTGTTATTAGAAGTCTTATGTACGCTACACAATGTACAAGACCAGACATAGCTTTTGCAGTTAGTAAATTAAGTAGATTTACTAGCAATCCTAGTGTTGATCATTGGAAGGCTATTGGTAGAGTTCTTGGTTTTCTTAAGAAAACTAAAGAACTAAGTCTTCAATACTCAAAGTTTCCAGCTATATTAGAGGGATATACTGACGCAAGTTGGATATCAAGTTTTGGAGATAACAAATCCACTACAGGTTGGGTGTTTATCTTGGGAGGAGGTGCAATTTCTTGGAAATCCAAGAAACAAACTTGCATAACACACTCAACAATGGAGTCGGAATTTGTTGCATTAGCAGAAGCAGGTAAAGAAGCTGAGTGGTTGAAGGATTTTCTTTTAGAAATTCCATTTATTTCAAAAAATATGAATTCAATTTCAATTTATTGCGATAGTCAAGCTACTCTAGCTCGAGCATATAGTAATATATATAATGGAAAGTCAAGACACATAAGTCTTCGACATGATTATGTGAGAAAATTAATTAAAGATGAAATTATTTCTCTCACATTTGTAAAATCAAATAACAATTTAGCAGATCCATTCACTAAACCTCTTTCAAGAGATTTAGTAAAAACAACTTCTAATTTAATTGGGTTGAAACTCCTTAACTAAATCCACTAATGATGGCAACCCTACCCAACACTATAAAATGAGTAGTTTTGGGTTCAAAGGGTAACAACAAATCATTGATATGTGGATGTTTAAGTACTTAAAAGAGATTTAAAAAATGTGAAATTAAGTACTTGTTGTCACGTATAAGAGGGTTGAGTTTTAATACTCTTAATGAAGTTCAGTTCAAGGAACAAGTGTCTCAAATGTGACAAAGACACTGAAAGAACTTCACCTATATGAACTTTGAAGTGGTGCCGCTTCAATTGAGAGTTGGAGTTTCTCTCATAAAAGTTCATGAATTTTGGATAGCACATGACCCTAAAAGTGCTAAGCGAGTGTTTGAGTGGAATACAAGAATAATATATGTTTATGTGTATAGTGACACCGATAACTTCACAAGGAATAGCATGTTCAAAGCTTAAATGCTATATGAGATTTCGATTTTATTTTGTGACACTTATACTAAGGTAATGTTCAAATCGAAAGATACATTATTTTATGCATAAATATAATTTGATCTTTCAGGTATTTTAATTTATATTCGAACAAGTGGGGGATTGTTGGAATTGTTCAAATATAAATTAAATAAATTTGAATTTTAAATAAAATTTTCAAATGTTGTGTTTTAAATTGCAACTCTTCATATGGTAGCTTTTCATGCCAAGAGTTGTAAGCAAGCATTACAACTCTTCATGTGGTAGCTTTTCACACCAAAAGTTGTAATGAACAATTACAACTTTTAGTGTTGTAACCTTTCACACTAAAAGTTACAATTTTTCATCAAAGAATTGCAACTTTTCATTCCTATATAAAGGCCACAAAAATCATTTTTTCATATACTTTTCATCTCTTATTTCTTCTCTTTCTGAAAGATCAAATACTCTCTTGTATCCCTCATTGAATTTCTTCACTGTTTGCTAAGTGCAGAAATTCACAAGGCTTGTCATATCCACTAAAGCTATTTGCAATTAATCCTATAGCAATCTTAAGAGGAGAGGGAGCAAATATCGCTTTTAGGAAAACGATTTACGTGTTTCAAGTCTACCTACACCATTCTTTTTTATCACTAACCTTTAAATACTATCATTACTCTTTTAGTTTTGTTTGCAGTACTTCAAGTGTCAAATTTCATCCAACAGATAGACGGAGGATTTGGAAAAGGTACCGGACTTGGCGGAGGAGTTGGTGGTGGCATAGATTGAGAAATTGGAAAAGTTGTTGGCATAGGTGGTGGTGCTAGTGGCGGTTTTTGTAAGGTCATATTCGGAGATGACATTGGTAAAGACGTGGAGGCAGTACTGGTGGCGGTATGGGAGGTGGAAAAGATGGACGAATTGGAGGTGGGATAGGCAAAGGTGGTGGATTTGGTGGGAGTGTTGGAGGAGGCTCCGGTGGTAGATTCAAAAAAGGTGGAGGATTTGGCAAGGAATTGGAGGAGGTGGATTTAGGGGCGGTGGGGGTTGGGGTGGTGGAATTGGACACCACTAAGTGTCACGTTGCATGCATGCAAGAGACTGGTAACGTAAACCATTAATATTATTATAACACTATCCTGAAGTGGCTTTTTTTTTGGAATTTGATGAAACATTTTATATTAGCAATAATTACTTCATATTATAATGTAACATGATACCTTCTTTACTCCAATATAAAGTTTTTCTTTAATTATAAATATCCCGCAAAAGCAAGCTAAATATTAATAATAAAAATAATCCAAATTACTGGGCCACATATAAGATAATGACTCTCAATTTTAACAACTTTTTAAAGGCCATCCCCACATAATTAATCTAACAGCATGATTGGCATAGCAATTATGTTAGATTTTAATATTGCTTTATTCATAATTACAATTATAAGAGTTAATGACATTTTTTTTTTCCTGAGGTTATGATTTACTAAAGCAAAATCTCTACCCCGATAAATTTTAATACTCTGGGGGTTTGTTACTGTATAAAACCTCAGTGGGTCTAAGGATTTTTCGATTATTTATAGAATATCTATTAATAATTTTAATTGATTTAATCGTATTTGATATTATTTATTTTTCTTTACTTATTGATCCACGTGTTTAATTCCATTATAATAATAAATAATAATAATTAACGATCTTAGTCAAAGTGTGAGAGGAAGCTTGTGCGAGAAGAGAGCTCCAGCGTGGCCGGCAGCTGCAGCAGTCTATTTCAAAGTGGGCCCCGCACGTGAATTGAGCCATTTTATTTAATAATTGACTATTTTTTATTTATTTTATTTTATGCTCTGTTCATACTTTTCAGGCAAGTCTCGCCACTGTTAGATTTCAAAATTTAATGCTGAGAGACTCTCTCTCTCGGCTTGTGCTCTTTCAAACTCGAGAAAACTTGTCAACAGACCAACAATAACCAAATCAAATCAAATGACTAAAAAGTGTACGAGAAAGTGAGGGAAATATGATGATGATGATGATGATGATACTTTGGATTCTTCCTCGACGAGAGGAAAATTGAGGGACTTTTTCTCTGTTAAATTTCGTAGAGAGAGATGCATTGTCAAGTTGGTGGTGAGTTGTGGGCTCGGTCAATGCTTTTTTACCATGAAAAGGTACTCTTTTTTTTTTTTTTTTGCAAGCTTGTTGATCTTTTTTTTGCTTATGCTCTTTTCTTCATCATGTTGTAACCAGTCTGTTTTTCAGTAAATTTTACTGTCAACTTTTTTGTTCAAATGATTACGTTTACTGTTTTGTGGCGTGGAAAAAAGTACCTGAAGTTATATGGGTTTAGCTGGATTTCGTCTCCAGGGTTGTCGTTTCTTTTCTTTTTCTTCCTGAGTTGTTTCGCTTGCCAAGGTTGGTGTTTCTGTTTTGCTGTTTTGCGGCGTGAAATCGTCTCAATCTTAGGCGTGATTGTTGGTTTTAGTAGTTAAAGAGAAAGAAGAAAGCTTGTTAGAATTTTCGTATTTTCGGTTTGAAGCCTCTCAATTTCTTCCCTTTTTTTGGGCCATACAAAATTACTTTGATGGTGTTTAAAAATTAAGTGTTTATTCATGATTGAAGACTGTATAACAATTGCACTGTGCTTGCAACTTAAGAAGAATAGGATTTTAATTAAAGTTTCTTTAGTCCTTTATATCTTAGGATTGAGTATTTTTAGTTT
>JAJEJH010001874.1:0-15714 GCA_026122585.1 Anacardium occidentale
CATGACTCATGCACAGTCCCGTGTGCTTTTCTACACGACTGTGTGTTGGGTAACGCATGCTTGTACACCTAAAGAAAAACACAGAACATCATTTAAAGCAATCTTAAGCCACTTTTAAGTATACAGAACTCAATAATGTTAAGATAAAACAATATATCATGTATGATTAGCAGCATAGAGCACGACATGCCATATCAGAGTTTTCAAAAATGTATCAAAGGATCCAATAGCATTTTTTTAAAGTATAAATATATGATGTTCCAGACATCAGTTATGGGTGAATATGAAAGGGCACCTGTGAATTCGCATACCTGTTAGAGAGGAAAATTAATATCCGTTAGAGAGGACATGATCATTAACCAAATTCATTAGAGAGAGTACTGATTATGTATCAGTAGATTTAGTAAGATTGAACTCACATGGCCAGGGTGTTGAATCATTGTATTTATCAGTTTGGTCAGCATAACAATTATTTTAAGATACATTATTTTCAGATTTAGCCTTTTTTAGCTATATTATACATATATAGTTAAGATCTTCGGATCATAGCTATTATTTCAGACAAAGTTTTCAAAAAACAGACCCAAAAGTAAATATGTACAGTTTTCAATATTTGACATGACATCAGAGCATTCATATCATGTCACATACAATATTTCATAGGAAACATAGTTGATAAAGACAGATAATACCATATAAATACTCACAAAAAAAGAGAAAAACTAATTATAACGTAACAAATCATGAATGAGATTAAACTTTTGTATAGTTTTTGACTCTTGTATATGTGTGTATTGTACTGTTAAATATATTGTATGAATAATATATTTTATAAATGAAAGACTTGGGTTTTAAATGCATGATTAGTATTCCCTTATTATTATTTATAGTAATTTATATATTTGCTTATGCATGCAAACTTTTAATTCAGAAGCAGTTTTTTTTACTGTAGTGTTTCCCAATATAAGAAGATTATTATTCTGATATTATTATATATAGTGGTTTTCAGTGGCCTATGATGGGGAGCATTACAGAATTGAGACATGATTCTCTACCAAGAAAAAAATATCGTGTCAAGCCATTATAGTTGTTGTCAACAACCTTACCATACCAAACTGGCCTATAAAAGTCCGAGACCCTTTCCAAAATATTTCCTTTCTTCAAGTGAATGAAAAAAACAGGAAATGATCAAACACTGGATTATTGTATAATGAAACAATATATTATCATTATGTTATTGTTGTTAATGTATTTTATGTACGAATTGCAATGACTATGTATTCTTGTTGCTATTGCATTATTATTGTTAATGTAATCTTTATTATTGTTGTTAATGCATTATTTGTTATTGTCGTTAAAGTATATTGTTTACTTACCGATCATTGAATATTTGTTATTTATGTAACTTTTAAGAGCCTTATTGTTGGTCAAACATTCATAATTACCTAAATCTGGGTAACTGTCAATATTGGTTAATGCATACATAATGAACACATATAAACATAAATCTATGCATGCATATATACATGTCTTGAATAAAGAAAAATATATGTCAATACACACACACACACAGAGTCGTTAGTGGCAAAAATAGTTAGGTGGCCAATCACATGTGCATACATCTTGTGTCTTGAGTTGTAACGTCAATGGAGCGATCGAGGACGAGAAACTTAATATAACATAACATGTACATTTTATAGCCTCCCAATCCAAGCTCTTACTATAATATCTCAATGATTATATCAAGATCAAATGAATCAAGACATATTAAGTGTTAGACATCCTTCCAACACTATGTCACAACCATCAAGTAGGGGATGTCTTCTATGTAAATTGACATCCATCTTTTAAAGGAATCCTCATTGACAATGTAATTCTATGAGGAGTCATACATGGTAATTATCCACTTTTAAAGATCTAGCATCGTGCACACCTAAGGTACATTATTAAGATTAATTAGGATAAAGACTTGTAATATTGGAACTGTTAATCACCTTTAAAATTTAATTAACGATAGTAATTAGTTAAAAAAACCTCAAGATGTTACACAAACATTTTGTCAGGTCAATTCATGGATTACATTTCTACAAACTCTTTTTCATTACCCATTTGTGAAGCATGCATACCTATTGTGAAACCAAGATAAGTCATCATAAATAGAAATAAAATTAAATGAGTAAATAATATAGTGGTTAGATGACACTTAAGTCTTGGGTGGTTAGGCGATTGACGTGTCTTGTAATAAGGTCAAGTTGACCACTTCTCCTTTTTTGAGTCTCTCTGCATTACATTACATTAATAAGCAAAGTTAGGAGTAATGTGCATAAATAAGTGATCATCGATAGAAGTTGCTTACTAACTTGAAAAGGAGAAGACTCAACAAGCTTAGTTGACTCATCACTAGGACTAAATATTAGACCTTTTTTAATGTGAACTGTGTGCCTCTTTGATCACCAATGACAATGACAATAATAAATAATAATAATAATATAAATTATGTTGTTTTACTAACCTCTCTGGTGAAAGTATCAAGAGATCTGTCACTCGTATTTAGGGCTAGATTCCAACTGAACAAAAGTGAACATGCATATGTTCTTGTTTGGATTCGTTTGGTTCATGTTTGATTCGTATTCGGATTCGTGTTTGTCAAATTTTTTATAGTAAAGTTCGAGTTCGTATTCAGTTTGTATAGTTTGGTTCATATTCAATTCTTTTTTGTATTTTTATTCATATCTGGTTTGTATATCTCACATTTATATTTTTTTAAATATATAATTAATAAAAAAACTAATAAAATATAATTAAAAAATTTTTAATTTAAATTTGAGTTTGTGTTTGTGTTCTATTTGTTTAGTTTATATTTGGGTTCGTGTTTGTTAATTTTCAAAACTAGTGTTCGTGTTTGGATTTGAACAGTTTGTTTTTGGGCTTATTTGAACCGAACTTAATAATGAATTTGAATATGTTTGGTTTGAATCTAGTCATACTCTCATTTGAAGGTTCTCCACGTGTATAAGTAACACCCTTTGAACCTTAGAAAATTTTCAACAATATGTTATTAAAATAAATTCAGAGACGTTATCAATAATTTCATAAATTCGATGTCACTAACCTGGCTATGAGGGATAACCATTAGGTTAGGACCTTGTCTAGATAGTCTTCCTGATAGAGGGTGAGGTGATCACCTTTGGAACCATATCAACTAACAAAGAGTATATTATTGATATAATATTATTTACCTAGAACCTCTAAATTTCTTATCAAATCTAGCCTTTAGACAACTCACCCATTCATCAAGGTGACTTACTTGATCATCAAACCATAACAAGCGATCCTTTATGTCTTGTATATGGTTGACGATGATACTCCCTCATCTCTCAATCAACTACCTATCCTCTTACTTTGTTGGGTAGTCAATGGTGGGACGTTTGTAACATCCCAGGTTAGAAAAGCCCTTAGGGGTAGAGTTTTGGGGTTAGAAATAGAATTCAGGAATAGTTTGGGAGTCTAGAAGAGTTCAGGGGTGAGTTAGAAGTTTTCCAGAACTGTGTGGCCTTCGTATGATTCTTTTAGGGAGGTTTCAATCATGCGAAGCACGGGAAATGAATTTCATCCATTTTCCCTTCGTGCACTCCTATGCATCATGCCTGCACGCCTGTGCAGATGGGTAGAAAAGAGAGAGACGGGAGAGTTATTGCATTCTCACCCATTTTCAACCAATCTCTTCTTTGTTTTCAACAGTTCCCAGCCCTAGACGCGAAATCCAGCTTCCAGTGGCTCCCACCCCAGCCAGAGATCAGAGGGATTAGCTTGAGTTTAAGTTTTTCAGCAGCCATGTCAAGAGGTAAGTGTTTCTTACTTCTTCAGTGCATTCCCAGCTTGCTTGATGCATGTTTGATGATGTTTGGAATGTGTGTTCGTATTTCCTGTTTGTTTGGTTGCTTATATGTGATGAATATGATGATTGAGATGTTGATTTTCCACCCAGAAAATATGCATGCTTATCTGTGTGTGTGTTGTGTGAGAAAGCTTGAGTGTTAATGGTGGATTCAGTAGTATTGAATGATGGATGAAATTGATGATGGTTATGTGATTATAGAAGTGCCATTTATGCATGGTTCAGTTTAATTTCAGATTGGATGTGATTTGGTTGGGTTTCCGACATTTCCAGGTGAAGTCTGCTGCTGCAAAATTAGGTGCACGCCCGTGTGTCCACAGACGCACGCCCGTGTGCCTGTGTTCTTGCGAGTGCACGCCCGTGTGCGCGATGAGCACACGGCCTGGAATGTTGGGCACACGATCGTGTGTCCTGAGGGACACGACCGTGTGTCCACTTTATGCATGAAATAGCCAAATTTTCCAGAAGCTTGCACGGCCAGGCACACGACTAGGGCACGGTCCCGTGTGTCTGGGCACACGCCCGTGTGCCTGTGTGCAGCACGGCCATGTGTGCATGCACGACCGTGTGCTTTTCCCTTGCACGGTCGTGTGTCTCTTCTGCATGCCCGTGCTTCAGCTTATTTTTCCCAGAATTCCAGAAAATGCTTAATAAAGACTTGGTAATCCATCCAGAAGCTTAATAATCATCAGATAATCTAGAATTCAAACAAGAACAGATGCATATGCATTCATAGCATAACATATAGTCTGAAAGAGGATCCAGGGATCCAAATTCAGTAGATTTTAGTATTCAGAACCCGATGTACGGGTTACAGTTTGGGTGAACTCGAGGGGGCATCTGTGGGACCTAGCTTTCTGACACCAGTCAGACTGTTCAACGCAGTTTTCAACTTTCTAGCCAGTAGCTAGAATGTTCAGCCCACTTGGTCAGGATGTCGAATCCCTGTGTTCATCAGTCTGATCAGCACAACAGGTACCTTCGGGTACATATAGCTTTCCAGATGCATGCATCATCAGTAGATATTCATATTTCATTACCATGACATGTCATTCATTTCAGAATTTGATTAATAATGAGAAACAGCAAATCCAGAAATCAGTTTCAGCGACCGCAAGCGATTAGATGTAGGAATAGGACCGAGGCCAGGTATGTATACCCTTGTTTGTTGCTTGCTTGGGTCGAGGGAAGTAAGAAATGCTTATTGGGTGATCTTTATCACTCATCCCTTTCCTTCTTCCTTCTTTTTCAGGTCAGTGTGCTGCTGGCGAGGAGAGAGTGGACTGAGGCTTGCGAGAGGGGACCCCACACACACTTTCCAGTATGTATTTTTATTTCAGTTTTGGACCTGTGAGGTCTTGTATGTATTTTGTATATTCCAGATGTAAAAACAGATGTACAAAACAGTTATATGTATATGAAAAGCCAGTTTTGGGCTCATTGTATATTTTCAGTTCAGCTTCCACTTGTGATGTAAATTAGTTCAGCAGGTTTCTTTTTCGTACGATTCCCATCGCGGGTACCCAATTTTCAGTTTAATAAATAAAAGAACAATATTTCTCAGTAGCAGGGGTACTCGTGGCGGCGGGCCCTACAACGTTTATCCTTGGTATGCTTTGTGGTCACTGTTAAAGAAGCGTGGTTGGGCCTAGCTTGGCATCCTATGGTAGATGTTCCATAACTGGGGTCTCAAATAAACTTATGTCGATAGCTATTAGTAGACTATGAATAGGAGCTTGATTTAAGACGTAGGCGACATCTTGTCATTCAATATCCCTAAATTTAACATTATATCGAATTAGTTTCTCTTTGCCCACTCAGCCACAAACGAGTGGATTTCAATAATGACATTATGTTGTTGATCATTATCTATAGTCAGTTATACTGCATAATCACAATTACATTTGTTTATTAGTTTTCATTTATTAAGTCACCGATAAAGATGGTTGAACTATCATCCCACCTAAAAGATATCCCTCATCGTTCATTTAAGAATATGGGGGCAATCGTGGATGAAAACGAGTTTTGCAAAATTGTCTAGATTATCAAGTGTTTCATATATCAAAAACTAAAAAAAAAAAAAAATCATAAATGTGTTACTCGCATGATTAACATATTCAATAATAAAAAAATAAGTCATTGTTAACTTTAACACAAAATCATAACCAAAACACTTACTTGGAAAACCAATGGGAATCCTATAATCAAATATTTAACCAATAAGTTTTGTTTCTTTTTTGGATCTGATGGGGTTTCTAATCGATCATTGTGCTCAATCATCTTCTTTCTTCCTATACTTGCTATAGTTCTTTGTACGTAATGGATGGCAAGCCCCCAAAATACCTATCTCAAATGCTTGAAACCTTAACACTGCATCTTGCTCTTATGGTTAAACCTTAAACTTGTGATAATCACAAACTCATACGGGTCATAACACACATCAACTCTGTTAATTCTACACCATAGCTCCTTATTAAACTTTCCCTTCACTTTTAACATCATTAAGTGCACCAAATTTTTTGTCTCATAATAGCAGCAAATGTTCGAAACATGTTTCCCTGAACATCCTTTGTTGCCTTTCTAACAAATTTCTCTTAATCTCTCCTATTGCATCACAAACTCCCTAGGGAGATAGTTGTGTCTTAAAGTGGCACCCTTCTTCGAACCTTAAAAGCCCCACTAGGCTACCATCATGCTTTACCCTTTGCCTTTTAACCCAATTAAAAAAGGACTATTACAAAAATTTAAAAAAAAAATCAAAAAAGTTGCAAAAAGGACCCCTATCCCTAACTTTACCGGCCATGTGAACTTTACATTTTGGTAACAAATTTCATGTGGTGACGTCTATCAACGCTTTGTGCTGAAGTGTAGTCAAATACTATTTTTTCAATTACAATTCTTCACCAAAACATTATACATGTATTCTAGCATCATTTCAACATAAATTTACATCCAAAATAGTAAAAAATAAATCAAAATTTCACAAATTGCGACCGAAAAAATCTATAATCTATACGCCCTAAATCTACATCAAATACCGTAAATCTTTATATTAAAGTATTCTAAATGTGATAAGGATCATTTACGTATCTTTTTACTCATTTTTATCACCAATTAAACTGGTCAGAATTTGTACTAAGTAACCAGTAAAATTTTTCAAAAACTTTTGAGCTTTTGCATATATATATATATATTTTGATGATCTAAAATTAAGTCGGTTCATGAACTTTGAACATGTAATTCTTGAATTTGTGCGATTTATTTATGTTTTGACGACATGATGTATTCTTTAACAATGCAATAGACATTGAATATGTATAGAAAATAGATCAAATATATTTAACACTAAAAAAAAAAAAGGATTACATTTGTTTTTATTTTTTAAAAAATGATTATTTAATCAACTTTCCCTTTTGATAATGCCCTTGTTTTCTTCTTTTTATTTCTTTCTTTGAACGACAGTAAATGTGAAAGTACTTTTATACCCTTTCAAGGTCTCTATCTTGTACTTACCTTTAAACAATTGAATAAGTTTGGATTCAAATCGAGTTAACTCGAGATTAAGTTTAAATTCAGTTCAAATGAGCCCAAAACGAGTTTTTTTTTTGTGCAAACTCAAATCAAGTTTGAGATTGAACTCATAACGAGCTTAGCTCGTGAAACTTGGGAATCGATAAAAATCATTTCAATTGATTAGAATGATATTATTTTGATCAATATGCATCAAAACAATATTGTTTTAGACATTCTAAACATCTAACGAATAAAGTCGAACTGAATTAAATTTAAACTCAACTCATCTTTAACAAATCAAAATTATCGAATTTGAACTCAAATTTAAATTTAATTTTTACAGGATTGAATTAAATTCGAATTAAACCGAACTCAAATTTAATTTGTCCTAATCTAGTCCTACACTTGAATGGCGGGAATTGGAGACAGTAATCATTAGAAATGTTTAAATCTAACAGCTAATTATATTTGTATTGTGAAAGTGAAGCAACATTAGGGGATCAGAGGACGGCAGGAACAGGAGAAAAGAGGAGAGCTGTCACTGAGTCGGGCTAGACGCGTGACCAGATAGGATAATTAATTTAGAATTAAGCCAAAAAAAAAAAAATTATAAATTAGTTTTTTGTTTTTCAAAATAATAATATATTTTATACATAAATATTAGATTTTAATAATATCATTATTGATTAAGACTTTCCAGAAAATATTAAATCATATTAAAAATCTCTTATTTTGTTGACTCGTTACTCTCTTCCACAAAATTAGACTTTTAGTCTTGTGAATTTCTTATTAGTGTTATATCATGCATTAAAAATGATAATTAAATTCATAAATTTGGATCTTCGATCTGCTCCTTGTCGAATGAGGAGAAGATTTTTCGATAAGAATGAGAATAAAATCGAAAATAATTAAATCTTCGAAAGTTAGAATCAAAATGGGACACAATGATACATATATCTTTGATCTGTCTCCTTCTGGATTGTTTCCCTTTTTTACATACCCCTAAAACCTTAAATGCTAAATTAACCTTTAAAATTTTGAATTATTACGAATACATCTTATACCTATTAAATATTCGATTACATTTTAATAAAAATGACGATGAAAAAAATATAAAAATTTTACTTGCAAGGACGGAAACGAAAAGGGGTTTTATATCGTCAATGAGATAGAGATAAAAAAGAATTTTTCTTACTAGAACGAAGATGGGAATTAAAGTATTCAACCGCAACCTATCTCGTGACCATCTCTATTATGCATTAACAAAAAATTAAAGGAATATTTGATTTATTCGATAATTAAAAATTTTATTAATTTTCTTATTATTAAGATAATGTAATATAAAAAATAAATCTTATTATTATAAAAAAGTATTAATATTAATATATTATTAACACAAATTATATTTAAAAAATACACAAAATAAATATTGTAACCATAAAATAGATGTTTTTCATGTCAATTTGATTTAAAAAAAAAAAAAGGACTCTTATGTCACAAAATATTAAAAATAAAATAATGAAAATAGAAAAAGGTAAATTTCCTTAAACGGCGGGACCGTTAGGAGCTTTGCTTTAATTTGTTACCGTTACCACTGGGCATGTAACGTCTTTTCAATTGCCCTCCCCAGATTTGGTTAAAGTCACAGCAGCTGTCACCAAACTTATGTGACCTTGCTTTTTAAAGAATATTAAGTTATATGTATTTTATTATTTTATATAATAAATTAAATAATTATTACATAAACAAATAAAATAATATCCAGGTATAGAAATATATTAATATTAATAATTTATTTTTTATTATTTATGTTAATTTGTTATTAGCCCTTAAAGAATTATTTTAATAATTTTAATTTTATTATAAATTTTGTAAATATTTTATTATTTTTTAATATTATCAATCAAACTATATCAATTTATTTGAACATATTATTATTTTATACTTATAAAAATAATTATTTTTTTTATAAATCTCTCAAATTTTGTAATAAAAGATTTTCAATATAAACATATTTTAAAGGTTGTTTTGGATAAAAAATTTTTTTTTATATGAAATAGTATGACAGTAATTTACAAAAATTCAATAAAACGAACCGTGACAATTGCAATTACACCAACATGTTACTCTAGCATGAAATATTTTCAATTTGGTAATTTCTCTTGTTGTTAATTAATTTTTTTTTTTTACAATTTAAAAAATTTTATTTCCGAATATTTATGTTTTCGGAGAACAGCTAGACGCCCCGGGATATATCAACCCAAAAAATTTGTTCGTCATTTGGCTAAAATTCTAAGGTAAACGCGTCGATTTTGTTTCCATTTATTTTCGCATTTATTTGATTGATAATAGATTTTTTTCACGAATTAAAATTGTCAAAATAATCACGTTTCAAACAATATGGAAACCGTTTTGTTTTCTTAATATTTGTTTCTCAGATCGTGATCTCTTGAGTTCTTTTGTATCGTGAAGTGGAGTCTGTGTAATTAGAATTTGTGGGTATGCCTTAGATTTTTGAACATTTTGTTTAATTTTACGTAATTAATGTGTTTATTGGAGTTGAGTTGTTTTTTTCTTAGCTTCAACAGCTTGAATTCTTTGTTGGTTTCGGAATTTCCATCAAATAAGGCTTTAAAATCTCATCTGGATTTATGCAAACTCCAAATCTGCTTAATTCAAATAGGGTTTTAACTTTTTTTTTTTATTTGGGATTTTTGGTGGATCTATACATGTGAATTGATGAGTAAATGCCGAATTGCTAACAGAATTTATAATTTGATTCAATGAGTAGATAGGAGCTTTGTTGTGGAGTTTTTTATTTGATGCAATGTTTGAAGTGAAGAATTATCAAATATGTTGTTTTCTTGAATTGCAGAGGAGGGGTTTGAACATCTATAGAAAAATGGGGGTTATGTCGAGGCAGGTCGTACCTGTCTGCGGTAACCTCTGTTTTTTCTGTCCTTCATTGCGGGCGAGGTCAAGGCAGCCTGTGAAACGATACAAGAAGTTGCTGGCTGAGTTATTTCCCCGTAATCAGGTGGATTTATAGCTTGTGTAATGTCACTTGAACTTAAGATTTTGAAAGTATTTGAAAATTGCATTGCCATAGTTGGTCTTGGTAATGTATGAATGGGTTAATTCTTAACTTGTTTTCTGCTTCTGGAATGAAGATGGATTGTAAGTAAGATAGAATTTTTTTATCTGTAAGATTGATTTTTGGCTAAGGTTTGGTCTGTTCTGGTATTACAGCTATGCTTTCAGTGTGTTTGAAACATGCGAAACTTTTATTCATATCATAGAAAGGTTTTTAAAAGGTAGAAGGTTTATTATTGCTTTGGCTTCAGATTCTACATGTACAACTAAGGTTACTAGTTATTACTGTTAGAATCCTGTTCATTTTAAAAGATAATTTGAATACGGGCAATAGAGACTTTGTCAAGAAATTTTGTACTTGTTACTTATACCATCTGCCCTATGTTATATAGATCTTCTTTAAGGCTTCTAATTCACTCTACCCTCAATTTCCTGAAAACAGGAACAATCCTTAAAAAAAAAATAAAAATCTGAGGCATTAATGCTCTTATTTGTATGCAGGAAGCTGAACCAAATGATAGAAAAATTGGTAAGCTTTGTGAATATGCTTCAAAGAACCCATTACGAATTCCCAAGGTGTGTTTTATCTTTTGGTTGACTGATACTCCTTTACTTTGATTGATGCATAGATAAAACTTCCAAACTGGGCAAATCAGCCATTTTGTCTTTTACTACGGACTCAACCACATTGTTTTTTTACAAAGTGAAAGAGTTACTAAAGATAATCTTTTCGCCAATCACTTAAAGTTCACTAAATTTTTAGTTACTTTTGCCTTATGTTGATTATGGCATTTTTTTTGGCTAGCCTTCTGTTCTATTCAACAACTGCTATACCATAAATTTATCAAGAACTCAAATTTTGTTGTCAGAAGTGATTCTGGTTCCAGTTCAAATGGGTGAAATTTTTTAGTGGTTGCTCTTGATTTTGGTTGGAATGTTGACTTGATATGTGTTTGAGATCTAAATATAAAAGAATATATGGTTCCAAAATTATCTCACACTATATGGTTTTGTTCATATGTAACCATACAGTTCTATTGTTAATCTTTCAGTATCTTGTCTGCACAGATTACTGATCAGCTAGAGCAAAGATGCTACAAGGATCTACGGAATGAGAACTTTGGATCTGTAAGAGTTGTGGCCTGCATCTATAAGAAATTCTTATCGTCATGTAAGAATCAGAAGTAAGTGTGATGTATTTATATTTTTTAATGTTAATTTTGGCTGTTGTTGCATTCATTGCTACTTCATCAATATTACTTCGTTCTTCCATATTCTTCAAAGTTGAGAGCTTTAACAGCCTAATCATTTTTCCAAGCAACTATCTCTAGACATTTTGTTGCTGTTATTATTTACTAAAACTTTTGTAAGGTGCATTAAATAGTAATCCTACATAATTTTTCTACTTATTCATTTAACTATGGTTAATCAAGTATTTATTATGAACTATTTGCTTTAATCGTTGCTCCATTTCGAAGGCTGTTGCTTGTATGTTTGTGTGTTTTTAATGTCAATGATTATACTTTCAGTGGAGGCATAATGAAATATATAATATAATTTTTAGAAGAGGGCAATAAGATTGAGAACAAGCTCATGTACGAAACTAAGCGTGCTGAAGATATGTTCTTGTTACCTTTAATGATGTTTATTTATATGGTATTAGGAGTAAATCTTCCCTTTCTATCTGCTGCTGGTGGATTTCCTAGATGTACTATTTCTGGTGTATCAGGTCTAAAATTAGGTTTAAAATTAGACTCTAGACAATTTTAGATTTTGTTTAGCTTTTGATACCCCAATAATGGTTTTTGTATTGATTTAACAAATTCCTGATTCACATATTAATGTGGTTTCATAGCTTCTCATCCAAAAAAGAATACTTAGATTTTACTTCTCGTAATTACTCTCTTGTATCTGGTATGTATTTATGTGTCTTGGATTAATGCATTGCTCTTTTTCTCTATTTTCTTTTAGGCACTGTCTTTCTTTTTACTGCTTACATGGAATGGATCTAAGAACAGAAGGAAGCATCATAAAACAAGTTACAATAGTTGACTGTACTCTTTACCATAAGTATAGGGAGTCTTTTATAGTTCTTCTGTTCCTCAATTATGTGGGAAGGAACTTTAACATTTATATTATCTCAGAAATTCATTGTTTGTTCTTTGTTTGCTTGATTTACTGTTGTATTGTATCACCATTTTATATCTGCAATTTGTCTGCCCTATTTGAACATGCAAGCTCTTTATGAGGACATTTGCTAGAGTTCATTGTTCTTGCAGGCCGTTATTTGCCAGTAGTTTATTAGGGATTGTTCAGACTCTTTTGGAGCAAACTCGACAAGATGAAATGCAGATTCTGGCTTGCTCTGTTCTCGTTGATTTTATTAATTGCCAGGTGCGCAATGGATATAAAGTGAAGTTAGAGCCAGGAGATTAATTTTGACATATTTCAGCTTGATTGCTCAAGTAATACATGTTAGGTAGGGTAACACACCAATTAAAGACAATTGAAATATATTATACCTTGAATGAACTCTTTTGTTACATTTTACAAGGAGTGAGAGCGGTCATGCTACTCTCTAAAAATGTGATGGCTTGAAAGATCTTTTAAATACTTTTGGTGTGCCCAGTTTGGAATAATTCATTTATATGCACTAAATTACATATACCAAATCGTACATACATGTTCAACTTATTATCTATATGAAGTGATTCTAACTTACTGAATTGAAAGTAGATGGATAGTACATACATGTTCAACTTAGAAGGTCTCATTCCTAAACTTTGTGAATTGGCTCAAGAAGTGGGAGATGATGAAAGAGCTCTACGCCTACGTTCAGCTGGAATGCAAGCTCTTGCAAACATGGTACAATTTATTTACCTAGCACATTACTTTGTGAATGCACATTATTTTGCACATAGAATTAGAATAGTGCACATTCCTGCTGGAATGCAAGCTCTTGCAAACATGGTACAGTTTATTTACCTAGCACATTACTTTGTGAATGCACATTATTTTGCACATAGAATTAGAATAGTGCACATTCCTGCTGGAATGCAAGCTCTTGCTAGCATCATATGCTGTTTTTTAATCTTGCTCTGTAAATGCACATTTAGATGCACATACAATCACACTCAATGCACATTAATCTTCATGGACAATTCTTTCAATTTGCTTTTATAAACTCTTCTTTCTTATGATGCTCAAAATATAATTATGCTGACTGTTGTAATTTAATTGGTTTTAGGTACTTATATCTACTGTTTAATGTCTTAACAGTTTTTTAGCTGTGTATATTTTTTATGTAGCCTTTAACTTTTTCATACTTAAAACTTCTCTAAGGCATTTGATAAGATGACTTAACATAATAACTGAAGTATGGATTTGGAAAGGCTAGCTGCATAGTAGTCCAAGTCCTATATTTCTGGTCCTACTCACATGAGAGATAATAGAGACCTAATTAATGTTAATTTAAAATCTAACATGCACTAGAAAGCTAACCTTTTCTTGACATAAGAATATTTTTTGGCTTCAAACTTGTATTTCTTGTTTAAGAATGTGGTTGTGGCATCGGTGGAGACAGTGATTGAACATGAAATTCGCTTCTAGTTGCAAGCTGGTTCTTTTCATCACGTTTCTGTACTACATCCTCTGTCACTTCTTCTACTTGTCAACAGGCCCCTTTACCAGATTTAGAAGATGTTGAATTGGTCTTATCATTTGCCCTTTCATACATGAATAGATAATTATTTTGAATTCTTTTTCATAACTACTACATGTTCTTTTGATAAACTTACTTTTCTTTTTGGTTCAAATATAGATTTTTGATTTATTAATGTTGTGCCACTTTCAATAATCTTTTCTTGCTTCCATTGCTTAGGTGTGGTTCATGGGTGAGCAATCACATATCTTAACTGACTTTGACAATGTGAGTTTCCTTTTCCTCTTTTTGGTTCTTATCAGTGTTTTTTACTTCAGTGATATTTATAATCAATGTCATCTAGCTTATAAATGAACTTTGGGAAACTTCTTTTTCCTTATCAAATTTTAAGTTAGGTATGAAGTACAGTAGCAAGTGTGCATAATATTTTTTTTCATATTAATTTGAAGTAATTTCCATTCTGAAATAGATTGTTTCAGTGACTTTGGAGAACTACCTCGATTGTCAAATGAAACCAGAGGATGGCAAGGAAGCCACACAACACTCTCATTCTCAGGACCAGTTGGTTCAAGGAGTGCTTAAAGAAGAATCTCATGACTCATCTTTTTCAGATATGAGAAAAAGGGCTTCTTCTCTGAAGAACCCTGTGACTAATCCTGATGTGTATGCAGCAATGTAGGGCATCATTTTGTACTTCTTGTGTATATATTTTTTATACTAGGAGATATCTTGTATGTAGCTAACATACATAGCTTTATTTGCGAATTTTACAGTGACACTTCAAAAAGCCCCTCTTACTGGTCCAAAGTTTGCTTGTATAATATAGCCAGGTTGGCTAAGGAAGCTGCAACAGTGAGGCGCATGCTTGAGCCCCTTTTTCATCATTTTGATGTTGAAAATCATTGGTCATCAGATACAGGAGTTGGCTGCTCTGTTATATTGTACATGCAGTCACTATTGGAGGAATCAGGTTACATATGAAATCTTAATGCTGCATCTATCTGCAATTATTTTCTTATTAGTTTTTCTGTGGATTTAATTGATATGAACATTTTTTTGTTTAATCCCCAGGAGAAAACTCCCACCTGTTGGTATCTATCTTGATAAAGCACTTGGATCATAAGAATGTTGCCAAACAACCTCATGTACAGACTCATATTGTTGACATTGCCATAGAACTCGCACAAAATGCAAAGCTGCAGGCCTCTGTTGCTATAATTGGTGCAATAACGGACTTGATTAAACAGTTACGAAAATGCCTGCAAAATGCAGCTGAATTATCTGATTCTATGGGTGGTATGGCTAAATTGTATGCTGATCTTCAATATGCCTTAGAAAATTGCATCTCATGTCTCTCAAAGAAGGTTTGTGATTGTTTATCTTTTTTTTTTGAAGTGTCAGTTAAAAATATTTATGCAGGCATGCCAATAGTGCAACTGTTACACAAATGTTTTTACTTAACAGGTCGGAGATGCTGGACCCATTCTTGATATGATGTCTGGGTTGTTAGAGAACATTTCATATAATACTGTTATTGCTAGAACTACAA
>JAJEJH010001875.1:0-15709 GCA_026122585.1 Anacardium occidentale
AAAAAAAATTATAAACCACCGCAAAATCTGCCGCGAAAAAAATTAAAAAACTCCGCTAAAACGCAAAAAAAATGCCGCTATAGGGTTGTTGTCTGACAGAATATCGCGCATCAAAAAACCGCGGGAAATAAATTGGTGAGTGTGAAAGTTTTTACCGGCGTTTATAAAATGCCAGTAAAACGCTAATAAAAACGCCGGTAAAGGTATTGCACTTTTAGCGGCGTTTTTGTTTAGGTTTTACCGGCGTTTTGTTAAAACGCCGGTAAATCCTTTACCGACAGGACCTATACCAGCGTTTGTACAAACGCCGGTAAGATTGTTATCGGCATTTATAAACGCCGGTATAGGTCAGAAAAAATGCCGGTAAAAGCCAGCCCTATTGTAGTGTGTGTTCATTCATATCTTTCATCACACAACCTTGTTCTATTGTCATTTCTTTCTTGATTGTATCTTTCTCATTATTGACTATTAATGCTTGTTTTGAAAAGAATTTTCTTTTCATCAACTTCTTCAATTTTTCCCAAGATTCAATTTTTTTTCTTCTAAGATTTTTCCACCACGTAATTGTATCCCTTGAAAATGTTGAGGTGGCAATCTTACGCTTTTCCTTATCATCATATCCAACATATATATGCTGGAAAACTTATTCAATTTCAATTAACGAAACTATAAAAGTACCAGGGTTTATATCTACATAGAAATTAGAGATTCCAACATATCTTCACTTTTCAGGATTTAATTTTGGATATTAGAAACATGGGTGCTACAACACAATTCCAAGGCATTACAACATGCATGGGTTGCACAAATCAGAAGCAAGGTGTATGTAGCATCCTAGGATTAGAAATTTCCTTTTAGGTTAGAATTTAGGGTTAGATGTGAGAAACAGTAATAGATTTGGAGTTAGAAGAGTTTAGGGGTGAGATAGTAAGTTTTTAGAGCTAGTGTGACCTGCGCATGATTCTTCTTGGGAGGTTTCTTTCATGCGAAGTGCGAGAAATAAAGTTTCTTCATTTTTTATTGTGCACAACCATGCATCCTAGGGTGCACTCCCGTGCTTACTTGTAGGAAGAGAAAGATAATGGCTTTTAAACTTTCTTTACCCGTCCTGATCCATTTTCACCCAAGTTTCTATCTTATTTTTAGAGAATCTCAATCCTAGGAGTGATATTCAGTAGTCAGCAGCTCCCAATCCAGTAAGAGAGTGAAGGATTTAGCTAGAAAGAGAACCAAAGCAACCATGACAAGAGGTAAGTATTTCCTTGCCTCTTCCTTGAGTTTTCCAGTATGAGTTTGATGCTTGATGATGTGTGTTGTGTTTCTAGCATGCTTTGTGATTTGTATGGTGTTATTATATATTGATATGATGAAAAGAAAAGGCTTATGATTGTAATTTCCACCTGTGAACAGGCTTAGTGTGTGTATATATGTGGATATGTATTTGGATGGTTGCTTTGATGCTTAATCTTGAAGTTGTGAGTTATGGATGAAATTGAAGTGTGTTTATGTGTTGCTTGATGTGTTAGAAATGCATGAAATTGTTTAATTGCATATATGTTGAGTCTTGGACAAGATTCTACAAGTTTCAAGCATGGTTTGTCGAAACAGAGCAAGACGCACGCCCGTGTGCCCTTGCACTTGTAGGGTCACGCTCGTATGGACGATTTATGTAAAACTGAAATGTATAGGAGGCACGACCATGAGCTTGAGGGTCACAACTGTGCACTTGTATTTTAAGAGAAATAGAGCAGACATTCTAGAGCCTAGCACGACCAAGCTACACAGTTGGCACACAACCCATGTACCATCATACATGATCGTATGTCCCATCATGCACACCCGTGCTTAAGCAGAATTTGAGGCAAATGAATTAAATCGAAACACGAAGAATGAGAAACCTTTCTAATAGCCATATGATCTTATAAGAAGATAAAAATAAGAGGAAATAATGTATCATCAAGATATCATAGCATAACATGCCACAATATTTTTAGAAAAGGGATCAAGGGATCCATTTGCATTAGTTCAGTGTTCAAAACCTGATATCCTGGTCAGTTAATAGGGTGAACTCGAAGGGGCATCTGCGAGAATTCAGCTTTCTTACTGCGGTCAAATTGGTTTATTTTTCAACTTATTGGTCCAATGACTAGTATGTTATATATATCAACTTTTTAGTATTTTTCCAGTCTGTTTCAATCCACATGACTAAGATGTCAAATTCTTATATTCATCAGTCTGATCAGCATAGTAGGTATCTTCGAATACACAAATGTATGTATAGATAGCCTAGATAGACTAACTTGTGTTTTCAAAAAAATTGCATGTGGCCTACATTATGTTTTAGCATGATTTCATACCATGACATGCATATCATGACATGTTATACAAATTTAGTGATCATATGCAATAAAGGAAAACACAATCAATTAAGCTAACCTCCGGTAAGTATTTGCTTGATTGCATGTTTGGGCTGAGGGAAGTAGGAAACGCTTACTATGTGATTTTATCACTCACTCTTTTCCCTTCTTCCTTTCTTACAGGTATGTAGTGGGTGCTGGTGAGGTTTGAGCGGACTGTGGCTGATGGGAGGAGGCTCTAAATAATGTATAGATGGCTTGGTGGGGGTTTGTCGCGTGTATACAGGTTTTTCATAAAAGTTTTACACCATCACATGTACATGTTTACATACTTTACAAGTGAATATACATATGTGTATACAAGAATAAATTAATATAAATTGCTTTGAAACCAGCCACTGTGTTATTACATGTTTTTCAGCTTCTGCATGCATGTTTAGTTTTACAGCAGCTTTTTCATAGGATTCCTATCGTGTATATCGATTTTTGGTATAATATTATTGTTAAATAATTAAATGAGCTTAAGAACAAGTAACAGTGGTATATACGGTAGTGGGTCCTATAATGTAGTGATGTTAAGCTACAATGCACAGGTATGTGAACATGTGTAGGTGTGTGTACGTGGGTATGTGAGTGCGTTGTGGTGCCCAAGCATGGCATTGTGACATTGGGCAATAAAGACAAATTTTTATATCGTTGTCTTTGCTTCTCCTTCATTCTAAGTAGCTTGGCTAGGATTCCACCATGAGTTTTGAACTTGTTATGAAGCCATTTAATAAACTAGAGCCTTTTGAAATGCCATGCATTTAGGATGAGAAGCTTGGACATTATTTGTGAGTATTATATGGATTTATTTTAGTCATTCTTGCTTGTGTCATTTACATGGAAGCAATTTTAATAGACTTGAACTTTTTCAAATGCTTTGATCAAAGTGAAACAAGCTTGTTTTTTTATGTCTTGATAGGTTGAGAATGCTTGAATAGGCTTGAGAGGTAAGTTGAAGTTATTAAGGCATGAATTGGTGATGATGTTTCGAAAATCACAATTGGACTAAGACTTGAATTCATATCATACTCCCTTTGTTAGAGAGAATTTGATCTCAAATCTAGAAATCCAATTTATTCATCAAGTTTTCCTTAAGTTCTTCTCATCATTCTCATTTTCATCACTATACAAAATAATTTCCTTGGTGACAATTTCCTCATTGGTCACCATCAAATCATGCTTGGGTAGAAATTACTTTTTCATCAACCTCTTCAACTTTTCTTAAGATTTAATCATTTCCTCTCCTTCCTAGTCGATTTGCTTCTTCAATGTTTCCTACCATAAAGATAAGGAAGGAAGGTCCTTAAGCTTTAAAATAGCAATCTTGAACTTCTTCTCATTCGACCACTATATAAGCTCACACATCATCTCAAAATCATTCAACTAATGGAAGAATTCTTTTGGCTTCAACTTCTCAACTTTAAGCTTATTAATTTTTACACTTTTATTCCTACTCCCAAAATGATGTTAAACCACCTTAGTAATGTGTTTGGACACTCCTTGCATTAATTTTTTAAGATCATCAAATTTTCTATTCATCCCAATTCTAAGATCTTGGATTTGCTCCTTAAATTCCAACTTTTTATAGGCTAATGATGTATTTGGATAATAGAAAAAGAAACAAGCTAAAAGGGATAAAGAAAAATTTTGTAAATAGTATTTTCGAATGGTGAACAATAAATTTAGGAATGAAATAGTGTTTTTAGTTAGTGTTTGGGCTTGGGATATGTGTTTGGGCTAAGGGATGAAATTGGGTTAAGGTTTTAATGACTATTTGGACATGAGATATGGATTGGGCTTGGATAAGTTTTAGTAAGGGCAAAGATGTAAATTTGAAAAAAGGATAAAATGGTAAAAATATGGAAAAGCAATGGGGTAATTAAGTAGGCAAGTAGGATTAATGTACTAATAGTGGATTAGGGAGATAAGTCTAAGTAAATATAATTTGTGGTAATACGATGACATAGTAGTACTGATTAGTAAAAGTGAAGAGTATTTTAATGTGGTGGTTGTACTTTGTGTAAGAATCATGCAAGAGAATGGATGATTAAAGTTTAATGCATTTAATTGTAGGTCTGGCTAACAAGTAAGTGTACATTTTGGCTAAAAACATTAGGATGCATTGATGGGGAAAGAGACAAGGAAGTTTATGGTAATTACACAAACCAATTTTTTTTTATAAAATTTTCCTCTAAATTGCTTTACACCTCTGGACATAAAGGGAAAATTATGGCAAAGGAAACTTTTGGCTTGATTTGGTGCCTATAATTTTGGCAACTAAGGCAAGAAAACATGGAACTTTATAAGAAAAAAAATTAGGGAAATAGTACAAATTAACTTTCACCAACTTTTCACACCAATTTTCAAACCAAAACTTCTTCTTCCCCCAATATGCTAACCTTTTGCCATCTCACTCAAACTCAAGGATTAAATTATTTTTTTTTTCAACAACCAAACAAGTTTTGCATCCTAAAAACACTATGTCACAAGACAATATGCACACTACAAATGCTTCGACATAACCTAGGAGCTCTGATTCCAAAGGATTAAGAATCACAACTCTCTTGTATTTTTGCTGATGGAAAATGCACCAATGTCACCTTCAAATTCCAATGCTAAACAAGTTCCAAAATCATGCATTTCATTCACAATCTATGTCATATTCATCCTAGATTCAAGCTACTTTAAGTCCAACACAAAGGCAAGTTCAAATATCTAAAAACCAACCTCCAAATATCATTAAAAATCAACCAAAGAAAAGTAGGAGAAAGAGATCAAATCCAACACACCAATATGTAATAATTTGTAAGAAAGAAGAATTCAAGCCTAAATAAACTAGCCATCAACTTGAATAAAATCTAACTTACTCGACAAATATTTGCAAGATATGAAACCTTAAACATAAGGATTGTTCCACCAATTTGAGTATAAATCAAAAATAAAGAAAGGATTCCACCATCAAGCTTATCTTGTAAGGGCTTGGATAAAGAAAAGATAAATTTCTCATGAGCCACAAGTATCACGGAAACAAAAGCTTTTTTCAAATATTCATTTCAATCAAAGACCTTTACAAATGAGTTTGCTTGTTTTTTTTAGGTATGGTACAACCATAGTTAAATAACCAAACTCTAGTTTGCCTAAAACTATATTATAAGTTACATGTGCCAAATAAAAGAAAAGGATTAAAAGACAAACTAAATAAATCCTCAAAAACTAATTACATTGTACAATTTAAATATAGACATAATTAAATTATTATGATTTGCATGCTTATATTTTCCATGTGGTTTCTCCATGAGTGGATTCCCTTTGCTTGATCTTCAAGTTGATTAATTGTTCTTGAATTTGAAGTTTAATGCACTTTGACATTGTTGAAAATCATTAGAAACTCAAAGGCCTTAATAGTGTTGCATTGGAGAAGCTTTGGAGGCCAAAACATGCAAGAATGCCTTGAAAAGACATCAAAATATGCATGAAACAGAACTTGGGCGATGCAACATGCTTTCAAGGCACTATGGTACACATGGGCTATAAAAAATAGAAGCAAGGCACTTCAATGCCAGGTTGCAACTAGTGCAAGTGCTTGAGACTGCGGTGCCTAAGCTAGACATTGTAGCATCATGCCACGATGTGTTAGCAAGGCTAAAAATTACCCTGCCTTTCTCGACTTTGTTCTTGCTCATTGTTTACCCAATTTGACTTCTATTTTTTTCTTTAGCTTTATTTGAAGCCACTTAATGAATTAGGATGTCTGGGGCTGCCATAAATAAAGATTAAAATGCTTGAAATTTATTTGAATGCATAATTTGAATTTATGCTTGTTCATCTTATTTGTTGTGATACCTGTGAAATTAGTGTGCTTGGCTTAAGTCATGAATGCAAGAGCATGATTGACCTTCCTTAGTTATCTTGGATAGGATGAAAGCTACTTGAATACATATTAATGGCATAGATGATGCATTATAGTCCAATAGATGTGTATAGCGAAAAAGGACTATGAAGTACGCAACTGATATGGACAAGATGCCTAATCAATGTTTCAACCTAGATTGATCATCACAGAGAAAAGATTTAAAAATATCTATGTTTTTTAGGGAAAAATGCTTTCACCATGAAATTTATATTTTGCATATAGAGTCATCATAGATTAGGATGTGGATGTGTATCCTAGATGATCAAGAATATTGTCATCAAAGTTTTGGGACCGAAGGTGTTCCCTAGATGACCAAATTAAATAAAGATTTCTATGTCATCAAAGCTTAAAGTCTAAAAGTATACTTCAAATGACTAAGTTCAAGTGGAAAAATGAGTTTTAGTATAAAAAGAAATAAGAGATAAATGTGTAGGACTATGTTCTCATACTTATTGAGTGTTTGTTCATTCACTCTTTTCCTTTTTTGTTTTTTCACGTAATAAGTAGTCATGGTAATTGTAGGGTAATGAGTTAATGTGCTGACAAGCATGAGGGTAATTCTATCATTTTACTTGTTTTATGAGTTTTATTTATTGACATCTATGACAATTATTTTGTTATTATGTTGAACTACACATTTATGTTTGATAATTGATGACTGATGACTGATATCTTTTGATGTTTATATTGCTGATTTAAGGGTATATTAATAATTATGCTTGAAATTTTTATTTATGCTAAATTTAGTCAAGTGTATCATGTTTATTTAGTCAAGAGTAGTAACACTTCTCCTTGAAAGGTTATTTTTAGAGAGGGGTGTTACAGATTGGTATTACAACGAATTCAGAATTCATCATATCTTTCGTGTTTACCTCATACAAAAGAAGCCTGACAATGGAATTGTTTCTTCAGTTATTCCTGCAGTTGGTGAATTAGATAATATTTTGTATTAGTATGAGTAATATTTTGTCATTTTATGTCTTACAGAGTTCAGGGTTTTTCTGTCAATTTCTAAAGTTCTTTAGTCATAAAAATTAAGAGTTAGGGAGTCTTTGTGGTACTTGTGAAAAGAGAAACAATTATTAGCACAGAAGTTGGGGGATATTTTTGTATAAAAAGAGAGCAAAGGGAGGAGTGAGTGAGAGTTAATTTTTTTTAAAAAGACTTGAGTTAGGTTTGTTGGAACTCTCCATGGAATTTTTCCTATTGTAGTTTGATTAAATATGGAACAGTTGTTGAGTGGATTATATTGTCTGAAGAAAGTTTAAATTTTTCCTTTTGTAATGAAAACTATGTTTAATTCCAAACAGTCTACTTAAAATTTTTTTAATGTTTGTTCTCAAAATTTTTAATTTTCAACCATCTTATTCAAATAAAAAAGAATAAAATAATTGTGCAACCATAAAAATGCTTTGGCTCAAGAAATGGCTTACGATTGGAAATTCCATATTTGATGAACATGAATGATATGATAATGTTGACCTAAACTATCATCAAGTACCAACTTTTATCTTGATCAGCCCAAAAAATGTATGATTGTTTATTAAGAGTCACATATATCAATTATGTTCTTTTATTATATGATTTGTTTGAATGTTATAATTGAACTCAATCATATCCCAATTTTTTAAATGAATAATGAGCATAACATCCATAATTATAAACTAAAATTATTGATTGCTATGATCCAATCCATTGTTCATGGTTATCAATTATTGGAAGGATGATGTAATGTATTTAACCTTATTAACATATTTCAACCAAAGAAAGTTACATTTTTGGACACAAACCAATATTCTATCCTCCTTTTTGACTTGTCTGATCCTCTGGATTTTTGTGCATTATTTCTCATACATTAATGTCTCTGGAACAGGTCATTTTGATTTGGCTGCAAGTTTGAGTGAGCAAAAATGGTGTCCCAAACAATCGATATCTTGACAAATGAGCTTCCTCTGGAGCAAGAAGCAGTGGTTTTGTCTGATAATATTGTTACTGGTCTTGTTCTTGTGGATATAATCAATGGCTTCTGCACTGTTGGAGCTGGAAATCTGGTAATTTCGCCTTGACCTAGCCAACGAATAAGTCATTAGAATTTTTGCAAATCATGTTTCATGTTTGTGTTAACTTTAGGCACCAAGAGAGCCCAATAGACAAATTTCAGAGATGATAAACGAATCGGCAAGGCTAGCCAGACAATTCTGCGAGAAGAGATTACCAGTTCTGGCATTTCTGGATTCTCATCATCCAAACAAGCCTGAGGATCCATATCCTCCTCACTGTATTGCTGGAACTGATGAATCTAATTTGGTTCCTGGTATGTGTATAAATCTTTATGTTATGGAACTATTTTTCATCCCAAATACACCAAGCATGCATGAATACAAATGGCATGGATGCAGCTTTACAATGGTTAGAGCAAGAACCAAATGTAACAATTAGACGTAAAGACTGTTTTGATGGATATCTGGGTTCAATTGAGGATGATGGCTCAAATATCTTTGTTGACTGGGTGAAGAACAATTCCATCAAAGCAGTAAGCATTTACAACAAAATTTGGAGTTTATATCATCAAATGTTCACAGAAGCCTAATATGAGCTTACTTTCGTGTGTTGGTGTAGATTTTAGTAGTGGGAGTTTGCACAGATATATGCGTGCTGGATTTTGTGTGCTCAACACTGTCAGCCAGGAACAGAGGGTTCCTGGGTCCTCTGGAGGAGGTGGTGGTGTATTCTCGTGCCTGTGCGACCTTCGATGTTCCTCTTCACATTGCTAGAAACACCAAAGGAGCTCTGGCTCATCCTCAGGTAAACTTATCTACAAGATTCCATCTAATGAATATCTTCTTTTGTAACTATCTTCATTTATTTGGGTTTTTGGCAGCAATTTATGCATCATGTAGGGCTTTACATGGCTAAAGAAAGGGGAGCTAAAATTGCGGACCAGGTTTCTTTCAGCGAGCCAAAGAAACCATGAGCATACTAGCTTATGAATTATGGTGTTTAAGCCAAACCTTATCATGTTTGGAGGTCAAGTCTTTAGATAAATGGTGTGTTTGTCTTATACAAGAATACAAGATGATGATATATTGCATCTGCCAACTACTCAAAAAACCTAGTATAATAAAAATTAGCCTCGACGCTGATTTTGGAGATTATGCACTGCTCTGAAACTCTGAGCAAAAACGTTTTATTTCTTAAATTACTCAGAGAGCATGTTTTAAAACAAGGCACCAAATATGCATGAGTACAAAAAACTGAAAACCAGTTCCAGGGCTGATCATCAAGAAACTCAAGACAGAAATCAGAAAGATACTTGTATAGGGAAAAGAATGCAGCAACAAGCTTTGATGTGTTTATCATTTGAGGAAATAAAGGTCAAAAGAAAATTCAAAATTCATAACTCCAAGGACACCCATTTTGTGCAGAATAACTCTGCTAGATGTTTTATTCAAGAATTTGCAGTTCTTGGAATGCATACTAAAAAGATGAATTGAAACGTACCTTTAAATCGGGAGATTCTCAAGTGAACAAGTTTTCATTATATTACATGGCCCAGACTCCGAAATGAGGACTTGAAATGCATTTATGTGACTTGAAATGGAACAAAGCAAAACAGCCACAGAAGTGATAAAAAACCATTTTCCGCATAAGCAAAACATAAATCAGAATTCAGTCCTTCATAACTTACATGAAGAATTGCAAAAGTGGGGAAACAGAAAAAGAGGACAGGGAAATTATTGTAATTACGCACATTGTATGTTCATCTTAGCATAATCAGAGAGCATAAAAGGAAATGAAAAAGGGTTTTGGAGGATATACCTGAAAGGGATAAATCAGCATGACTAGCAATAACAAAAAAAATTCTTGTTAGAATCAGGAAGCATGTTCTTAGGTATGCCATACTCTTACTCCAAAAACAAAAGGATCAGCATGCTGAAAATAACTTGTCAAAGCTCTTCCATTGTACAAAATTAATTCCACACTTGTGACCAACTTGTACTCCCTTTGTCCTGCCATGATTCACCTTGCTTAAGCATTACCCAGTATTCTCGAAAGCCAAACAAATCACATCAGACAACATGAATCGTTAATTTGTTCTATCAATAACCATTTCTAAGCCTATATTTTCTCATCTTCATTCTGCCCACTGTTTCCATGGTCATTTTCTAAAGCCTGGGCCATATGATCCTAATTTCACCAAATCTTCATTTTTACATCCCTGGGGCAAATTGAACCAACACTATTGCCGAATTAACTATCAAGTTCTACTACTTATAATCCTATCTGCTTCCACTCCAGGTATTACTCGCAATATACCCATCATCCATTGCAGCCTTCCCCCTCTTCAACCCAATTCATAATGATACAAAAAGTAAATAAGCTTGTTAGCATTTCAACTAAAGACAGAGAAAAAGAAAAAAATACCAGCAAGTAATAATTTCTTCACGTTTTCGCAGTGCCCCTACTACAAGAAACTTCCTAGGCCATTGTGTCTTAGAAGCTACTCTGGCAGTAGAAAGCAGCAGACTTCTACATCCATTAACTTTCAACTCCACTTGTTTTTAAGATTTATGCACTAACTCATGAATTGGACTGAGTAGGAGTAGGATAACTGTCAATTTTATTTCTCACATCTGTCCTTGTTTTCTTTTTTGTAAGTTAGTGAGCTTGGACTGAGTAGGAGTAGGATAACTGTCAATTTTTAGGGTTATGGCTTGGCAGTAGACAACATGTGTTTGGCTCGTTTGCTTACATATCATTTTGTTTTATGCATATGTATGTATGATACTATTATAGGACATTGTATAAATAGCATGTTTAAAAGGAGAAAAACTATTCAAAGGAAGAAGAAGAAGCAAGGAAAAAGCTTGAAGGTAAATAAATTTGATTGGAAAATTAAGTTTCTCATTTTAGGGTTTATGGAAAAATTGAAATTGATTAGTTTGGTAGTTAATGATATAAGAAATAATATTATAGAGATGAAATGATACAAAATTAGTTTGAGAAGAAAATATTTGATGTAATTATTGAGGAAGATTTGGCTATGTAAAAAGAAAAGAAAGAAAATGGATTTGGAGTGAATTTGAGGTTAAATGATTGAATGTATGTTATTGGTATGTTATGTTGAGGTATGCATGAAGAGAAACTTGACTTGTTATGCAATCTTGGAAAATGCATATGGTGATGTGGTAAGACTAAGATATTATATCAATAAGTATTCAAGATGTGTTTATAGCCAAGTTTGATAAATCATGCAATATTTATATATGTACAAATTATGATGACTTGGTGTTTTTTAAGATGGTGTGACCTAATTTATTTTTAGTAAACGTAAATGATAAATATTAGGTCATGGTAACTTAGAAGTTAGTAATGGCTAAGTTATGCCTTACTAAATCTCATGTTTATCCTTGCATTAATAATGTACGGAGATATTTAGCAAATGAGAAGATATCAAGCAGAATAAATCTGATACAAAGATTATGTGAATGTATAACAACTAAGGAATGAGTATATACATACATATACATACTTTTCATGATTTAATAAGTTAGTAAGCATGCATAGAAAAACATTTTCTTATTTATAGACTTAATTTTCTCACACAAATTTAATGTTCATAAACTTAAGTTTGTAGTCAATGAAAATGCATAAAAAGTATTTACATTTTAAAGCAGTTTTACAGTAAGCTGTTGCGATGGGGAACTTATAAGCACCCTTGCATGCACGTCACCAAAAGGGAGTGACTTTAGATTCAGATGTATTGTACAATCCGTTCAATGTGCATTTTGGATGAGGATTGTGTCTAGACAGTTATGTTGCTCATGTAGCCAAAGTTTTGAATCTATGTTTCAGTTTAGTCCAATTGGCAATATAAAAAGATTTCAGAAAGAAGTAAAAATTTTAGAAACATGTGTTTTAAAGCTATACAGACATACTATCAAGTGTATTAAGTATATATTATGTCATACATATCATTTATCATATTTACGTATTTATGGTGTTATATCAAAAGAAAATATTTTATAAAAATTAAGCGAGATCTAATAGGGATAAATGCACAGCCAATTTGATTTATTTACTAAGCCATTAGTGCTCATCCTGTTAGATTTCATTTATTTTGTAGGTACTCATTAAGTAGTGGTCAGGGAGAGTCATGGCAGGCACGGGCATGACACACGTCTCTATTAATATTAGATGCACATATATTGAGATATTATAGATATTTTTATTTATTGTATACAAGTTTATGACGTTTGGGTTATTAGTTAAATATATCATCTAGAAAACATTCTTACATCTTCTACTAATGAAATCATAGTAGATAAAAGTTTATGTTTTATTTCAGTTAATAGTTGAATTATATAAATTCAGTCATTTGGTAGGACTGGTAAATTATGGTGGAATGATTAAAAGTGTTTACTATGATTTTTTTTATGAATAGGATAAAGAGAAATTTTCTTTAAAGTTATGTTAGTTTTGGGGAAACTTTTGTCGTTTTTCCTTAGAAATAGCTCAACTCTGGAGGGTTTACACATTAAGCATGCTTATGCCTCCAAATCTTTGATTTTCTATCATCTTATTATATTATGCTATTGTCTAAGCTCAAAACATGTTTTTTATCTCATCTAACACCCAGAACAGAGAAATACATGCTAAAGAAACAGGGAAACAAGGAAAGAGATGAGAAAATACTTATCTAGAACTGTTAAAGTCTTCTATCTCTCTAACTCTGATTGAATCCTAGCTGGATTTACTTGCTCTAGCAAGCTACTCCCTTTTAGTTAGGGTTAGTTGAAGGAATGGAGAAGAGAAATTGGGAAACTGGCTGAAAAATGTGATCTTCTACTTTATATAGTTGCACGACTAAAAAAAGATACATAGTCATATGCCACTGAGGTGCATGGTCGTGCTCTACACTCAAGAGACACATGGGCGTGTGTTTAAAGGATGCACGAGCATTTATCCAAAGGATGTACAATCATGCTCTAACCACAGACCATATAAACCCCTTTAAAAGACTATTCTACCCCTCTAAAATTTTTTTACATATGCTTTAGCTAAAGAATCTCTCTTTTAACCCTAATCCATAACCTAAAAGACCATTCTAACCTTGGAATGTTACAGTTTATCATTTCACCCCTCAAACAAGGGTATGTCGTGCACAGAAAACATTTAATTACCCCTCAAGCTTTTGATTTAACATATAACCCGCAAACAAGGTAAATCAAGACTCAACTTATCCTAAACCAAGTAGGCTAAGACTCGAAATACCTCTTAAACCAGTTAAGTCGAGAACTAAGCTCCAAATTTACCCCAAATAGGGTAATCACGCTTGGCTTAACATGCGATTGATGACAAAATGTACAAATTTTTTGTATATTTCATCATTTTAAGCCTCAAATATATCAAATATATTACGTAAACACCATTATAACAGCTCACAACAACAAAAATCATATTTTTAATGATTTATAATATAAAACCTAAAATCCTAAACTAGATTTGTAACACAAATGAAACAATAAGTTGAAAACACTAACTTGTAGTCGTGTCAATATTCAAATGTCTTTGACTGAAATCAACGAAATAATGGTAAACCGAAAAAATCAATATTTAATATGATAAGTTCATATAAAATTACTTTTGGCTGAGCAACAAAATTAAGATAAGAGATTCAAGTTTCCCCATATTATACTCAGAAATATTTTTGGCAACTTTCCTAAAATATGATAGATCCCTTTAAATTTAATTTTTTTTTTTTTTGTATAAAATTGTATAAATGGATGATATATTTTAATTAATTTTCCATATATATATATATATATCACCTAATAAAACCTTTTATTTTGTAGGCCAAAAGACTTATTCCCACCCATAGTTTGAGGCGGGGACAAAGTCCCACCCCCAAATTTTCAAAAACCCAGTCTCCTACCCTTGGACCAAAATTCAAACATATTTTATAATTTTTCAAATAAAATGACTAAAATATCCTTTAAACAATAAAAATTTATAAATAAAATTATAAATAATTTTTAAATATAAAAAAATTTTAAAATATATTAAAAAAATTTTTAAAAATTAAAAAAATATATTAAAAATTTTAAAATTTTAAAATTTTTTTTAAAATAAACTGGCCACCGTCACCGATGCCGGCAGCGGTGGCCATTGATAACCTCACCAAGTGGCCGTCCCCGGTCACCTGGTTCCAGGGAGGCCAAATCGGGCCTCCCCTTTGGGTAGAGGCGGCTAGATCTGGCCGCCTCCAGCTCCTCCAACAAACAGCCAAATCTGGCCGCCTCCCCCTGACCTCCCTTGGAACCAGGTGGTCGGATACAGCCACCTGGTACGGTTATCAACGGCCACCGTCGCCAATATCGGCGGCGGTGGCCAGTTTATTTTAATTTAAAAATTTTTTAATATATTTTAAAAATTTATATTATATAAAATTTATATTATATAAAATTTATTTTATTATTTTATAAAATTTTAATCATAAAATGATATAATTGCCCCTAAAATGTTACTGTTTATAATTATATTTAATATTGAATTTGGTGAAAGGTTGAGAGACTAGATTTTTTAAAATTTAGGGGTGGGGCTTTGTCCCCGCCTCAAACTATGGGTGGGAATATGTCCTTTGGCCTATTTTGTACGTTCCAATCATACCGTAAAGAATTAATCAGGCTTAAAGATAGGTACATAGTGTATTATTTTATATAAATGCATACCCAAAATAACTGACAAAAACATTCAAAATACAAAAAATAAATAAATAAATAAACAAAGCCGTAATTTGGCTTTCATGATTTGGGTATTTTCGTACTTCTCTCTTTTGGGTTTCAAATGTAATATTAGTTTTTGTAACTGAGTCCTCCTTGGACTTTATCAACTGTCAATCACATCTTTATACTCTACTTAAACATTCAACATATTTTGGAAAAATAAAGAAATTTTATCATACGAAGTCTACATTTTTCAGATTAGTTTTCATTGCCACTTTTGGTATCTATGACTTTGTTTTTACAGAGTTTACACATAGTATTATTATAAAAGAATTAAAATAAAATTCAATTTTATTTTTTAAAATGATTTAAAACATTTTAAAGGTTAAAATATGCAGAACTCATACTTCTCATTTAAACGGTAACCCTGATGCTTGATCAATTATTAAAATTATCCATACTTTCGCAGACAAGGTTCATGGCTGTATGACAGAAGAAGCTTAAGCTTGATCTACAACTGTCAAGATTCTGACCTCTCAAATTATCTAATCTCAACTCGACAAAACCATATACGCTCAAAATAAGGGAGAAGAAGAAACATCAGATGGGATATGTAAAATTGTGTTCAATAGAAGTTATTTGAACTACTATATGTACTTGATCACTTA
>JAJEJH010001876.1:0-15609 GCA_026122585.1 Anacardium occidentale
TTCGTTCCCATTTATATTAAAAACAGAAGGTTGATTTCCCAGATGTAATCAGATTTTGGCCGAAAATAAAGTTAAGAAAATTGAAATAGATAATTAAAAATGGAAGAAAATGCTATAATATATAAAATAGTTTCCTCATAGGGAAGTTATTTTAATACGATCAAAGTGGTCATTTTAATTACAGTATGATAATATCATGTGAATTCAAAACGCATGAGGAGCTTTACAGATTTGTATTTGCGTCCCTTGCGGTCGTGGAGCGGAACTTCACGAATCCCCTTGGTATCTCTGAAACAGGCAAGCATGTTTGGCCTCCAAAGTCATCCATTTCAGACATGTCGTACTCCTTAACCTCTCGTTCTGGGACAGTTAGGGGGAACTCAGACTCCTCGTTCCAAGCAGGTATCCAGTTGTCCTCTACAGTCTTTGTATTCTTTGTCACAGTATCAGCTACAACTCCAGCAATCCCCACCTACACACAAGTTAAGGAATTTGATCCTTTCGACAATGAAGACACCATAAACAAATTAGAACAGAAAGTCAGCAGTTTACATCAGACTATGTTGTATTAGATCAGCTTACTCTTGCATAAAAATCAGGAGGAGAATCTGCATCAAAGTGAGTATGGTGAAAATCATAATACCATCCTTCACCCATATATGATCACCTTCTCAGTGAACAAAATGGAATTTGTAAAATGGTAAAGAAGCCAAAGGAATATACATATATAACATAAAATTAATAGAAAAAGCATGACAATAAAGCATTCACCTTCAAAGTTGTTTGCACAGGTAAACTAACTTTTGGATCAAAGACCTCATTATGAGGACCAGCCTTACAATAGAAAATCTGGTTTCTTTAACATAGCCACACCCGTCATTGGCTCTGAACATTCCATGCATCAACCGGAGAGACCTAGCATATCCCTGTCAAGGGGAAATACATTCTTCACACTTGCAGAGGCAAACTTCTATAATGATTAATGTATTGAACAGTGAAAGTAATAAAGATTTCCAACTCATTATATGAAGCTTCTTTTCTTTACTACGTTCTCATATATTTCTCATAAAGAGTTAATGGCTGAAACAAAATATATACATTCATGGAAGCATTAGTATCTCCAATCTAATTAGTGAATCACAAACAAAAGACAACATGCATGCATAATCGACTGTTGAAAATAAACTTAATTATGGTTGATTACTAGTTAAAGAAATCAATAAGTGTGTGCATGTATGTGTTTAATGCTATGTAAAGTGATTTAGGAAAAAGTGAAGTGTTATTGTAAATTATATTAGTTTTCTAGTTAAGAATGATATATTAAATGTGAATTGATAGTATAGGTAAGATGAAACCCGTCGAGAATATGTGAGTCTAGAGAACTAAGACTTCATAGAGAGGTGAAAAATTCTTAAAAAATTATTCGAAAAATTAAACTTACTACTATAATTTATTCCTATAAGAAATTTGGACCAGATCACTGTCCAAGTTTTCTTTGTCAGAATCTATTTTGAAGATGAATTTGTAAGGTTTGACATGTATGAACTTCATAAAACATATAAAGAACTAAAAAAAATATATGAAGGAGTTGTTTGTGAAAGGGGTGAGTTGAAGAAGAAATTGGAAGAAAATGTAGAAGTTGAAACAAGCACGAAAGGTGTGGAAGAAGAAGTTGAATCAAACACTAAAGATGATTATTGAGCAAAAGGCAAATTCGTTGCTATTCAGGATTTTCCTCCTAAATGTGGGTTGAACAATCATTATCAAAGCACATGAAATGACTTTTTTGATACATCATTAAGTTTTAAAGGAACTGTAGGCTATAATCTTAATTATGGTTAATCAATAGTTATATTATGAAGAGAGAAATAGATGTGTGCATGTGTGTGTTTAATATTATGTGCTTTAGGAATATGTGAAGTGTTTTAGTGCCATGTGAAGTAGCTTAAGAAAATGTGAATTGGCATTGTGAATTGCATAAGTTTTCTAGTTAAGTGTGATATATTAAATATGAATTTATGGTTCAAATAAGATAAACTCTATAAATAAGAATCCTACGATTTAGGTTTGTAAGAGTGAAGTAAAGATTAATAGCAAACTTATGCGTGACTATTTCATCTTATAGATACTATATGTTTTAAACGTTATAATTTTTCCTATCTAAGTTATTCCTTTAAGATCTTTTTTTTTTTTTTTTTTTTTTGTGAGTTTGTGTGTGAGTGCTCATTTAGCTCCCAACATCTTTTATGTGATTTTAGTGTTAGACACAAATAATAATGAAATAAGGCTATATTCATCAAAAATTATATGCTAAATTCACATATGGACTGATATGATATGACGTAATTGACTGTTGCCTAATTCACACAATATTAATAGTCAATCATATGGTCTCATGCTAATCGATGTATAAAGTCAAAGTGTAATTGTCAACAAAAATAGCATTTTTCATAATACTGTGATTTATCATATAATATCATCTCAATATTTGGTGTACAATATATGAGTTTAATACTAGATCACAGAATGTCATTATACTCCAAACCTTCAATGGCAACTACCTGTTCAAGGTTAATCAACAAGCCTTTGAAGGCTACTATTAGTTCGAGGTCAATTCATAGGCAAAAAAAATTACAAGTAAATTAAAATGTGTTAAAGAAAGAGAATGTTTTATGAATCAAACTGATAGTTGATTCATATTTACTGTGGATTAATAGAATTATAAATATAATTTTAAAAAAATAAAAAAACAAAATAAATAAGTGATTTTTATCTCTTTAATATTAATATTTTTATTTATTTTTATTTTTTTATATTGTTAAATTATATTTCTTATGAATCAATTTGATTTATTTAAAGAGTCTTTAAAAGAATAAAAAATCCTACACCAATCATTAGAAGGTCAATTTTCTTTTTTTAATAAGGACATATACTTGATATGGTACGTGTCCAAAAGCCAGTAAGACGAAAGACTTATAAGATATGGTATCAACACCTGCCAATTACCTTTCCATAACTTTCTACAGCCTTTTCAAGCTGTTCCTCACTTAAGCTAAGACGTCTCACTTCATCAGGATCCACCTTCAAACATTCCTCTAGTCCACCTTTAGGCTTCCTGGCATGTATAGCAATTAAATGCTTATACTCTGGTGCTGCAAAATGCTGGGACTTACAGTCTTCATCATAGTTGTTATCTCCTTCATCCAAATCATTCTACCAATAAATGGCTTATCAGCAAGTAAAATAACATAACTTTAATGTTGTATCCAGTACTTCCACATACCTTTTCAACAGTACTAGCCAACTCCACGCCTCTAAGATTTGGCAGGCATTTCTGTGCCCCGTGCTTCTTCATCAGCTGCACTGCTACCCTTTTGAGCACCATTCTCTTTTTCTTTAGCTTTTTTGGCCTCGAGGTATTCTTTTGGTGGCTTGGTTGAAATGATAATCCGACTCTTCAAAGATTCAGGAGAGGGGACTCCTTTAAGCTTCCTGAGGCAGGAGCAAACAGGATATCTCCAAATGTTTGATTCACCATCTAGAGATTAGTCAAAAAATATAAATCTCATGCCATGAAAGGTTTAAATCCTCGTAGAAATGCAGAGACTCACCTCAGCGACTTTAGCCTGTAGATTTGGATTAAGGTGGTCTTCTAGGGTGATAAAAACCGGATACTCAGATGCAACAAAAAGCATACTCCTTGATCGACTTCAAACATCTAATAAGTTCCACTGGAGCAGTAAGTGTCCTGCATGAAGAAAAACAATCCTCCAAAATATTACGACAACACAAATGATTTCAGAAGAAATGCCGTCTCTCGCCATTGAATAAAACAGAGAATCCCTCAGCAATATATAAGAAATGACTACATCTACTCATTAAAGCTATACCCTCCATGAAGAACATCCACATTATCATTCCTGGAATTGGGCCATATATCCAATTCAATTACTCTCACACCTCTTAGCAGGGCATGTATGATGGGGACATCAAACTGCAGTCACTACTAAGCTGATTCCCAGTTAAATATGAATTGCAGCCAGTAGATATAAAGTAATGAGACAATGGGGCAGTCATGTCATGGTGCACCTGAAAAAAATGAATGGATCACAATAAAATTACTGAAAAAAATATATCGCCCATGCACGTTATAAAAATCCATTACTATTTTATTCCCCCAAACTATAAAAAGCAAAGTTAGACAACTTAAATGAATCTGAAAGTATTTCCATAACAGCATTTTGAAGTATAGAACTGAACAATTTTACATGATTTTAGCCATATATGTAAGCGAATAGACTCAATTAAAGCCTAAATATTCCGCAATGAACTCAAACTATTTTGTGCACTTCATAATCAAAGAAAGCTTAGAGAACAATAGATAATACCTTATGGTGATCAAAAAATGAAATAATTTCTCTTGTTTCCTCTCATTTTCTAGGGAATTAACCAGAAAACGCATAATAGAGAACCACCCAACACCACCCAACACCAAGTTAACTTACCTGAAATTAAAACACAGCACAACAAAGCTGATCTGAACGAAGCTCAGTTTCCAATTAGCCAATTAAAAAAAAAAAGTTTCACAAAATCTAAAAGAGGAAAATGTAAAAAATTACGAAATTACCTCAATTGAAGGAGAGAGCGGAGTATTAAAATCACCGAAGAGGTAGTTAAAGATAGCTTCAAGATTGAGGCCCTTCGGATGGAAAATATTCAGCTGTTTGAGGTCAAGTAAGCTATCAAAATTAGCGTGGGCGTCCTCTTTGGTGGCATTAGCTTCTTGCTGGACCTTAGCTTCTTGCTGGACCTCAATCAAGAAGCGTTGGATATGATCAACGGCCATGATACCACTCTCCGAGTACTGGTTAAACAAAGACTTGATCGCCACCGGCGCTTCCAATATGGTTATACGGAACCACCGACGGAAACAAAAGCATACTCGGTTGGTCTGTTTGGACATGAGGATAGCTGGATCCTAGCTCCAGGGAGATAATGTGTATGCGTATGAGTGATTGAGTGACTGATAAAACGACAATTGACAAAACTTAATACGGCAAACGCTTGAATGTTACCGGCGTAGGAAGGTAAGGACCAGTTGTTGTTCTGGCGGCGGTGGCGGTGGTGGTGGAGGCCGATGTAGAAGTTGGAATTTAGGACGTTAAATCAATATGATTACCCAAAAAATCTTGTGGTTTTGCATTGAAGTTGGCCCACGTAATAACTTCATCTATTTATAATCATGATTAATTAACTTAAGCAAAATTATCATCCAGAACAAACAGAAACATCAACAGTGAAGTTGTCTTCAACACACAGTTCTTCAAGCCCCAGAGGAAAAAACCTACCGTAATTTTTTTTTAATCCTTGAAGAATTGAATAGTTATACACTAAAAGTTATACACATTCAAAATCAAACCCCATTAGGAGCCTTACAGATTTCAGTTTCTCTCCTTTTTTATCATAAAGTGGAACTGATCGGATTCCTCTTTTCAAATCTACGACGGGCAAGCATGTTTGTCCGCCAAAATCATCCTTTTCCGATATATCGTATTCTCGGACTTCAAGTCGGAGAAGAGCCAGTTCTGGAACTGTTAGATCAAATACGAATTCTTCATTCCAAACTGGGCACCAGTTATCCTCAATTATCTTTGTTTTCCTTTTGGCTTTATCTGCTGGCACCCCAACAATGTACACCTGAAGATATATTTGCATGTCAAGATAAATGTGATGGAAATTTGGAGTGTGTTGCAGGTTGACTAATCGAACAAACCTTTGTGTAAAAGTCTGGCGGTGAGTACTTGTCGAAGTGTGTGGGGCTGAAATCCAGGCGCCATCCATCTCCCATGTACAATTTCACCTATAAATTGACAGAAAATTGATGTGAGAAAAGAAGTGTGTTTTAAGTTTTAACTTCAAGGTAACTAAGTAGTCTGCCAACCTTCAATCTCTTTCTCACTGGCAATGGTCTTTTAGGATCGAATACTTCTTCACAGGGACCCTTCTGCATTAGAAGATCTGGTTTCTTCACATAACCACACCCGCCATTAGCTTTAAACATGCCATGCATCACCCAGAGAGATTTCCCATATCCCTTTTAAAGGAGAACTCGTGTGTTAGTATGATTTTATTTGGTGGAGAGATGGCCGACTGACAAACCATTCATAAATAACTAACTGAGTCACCCTCATCGTTTAGCTGAGATTTTTCAAGGCTTTATAGTTGGTTCCTTAATTCAGTCAAAATAGATCAACTTTGCCAGTTTGAAAACTAACCTGCATGTTAAATGCAATCATCTGAGCTCCATGAATCCATCCAACAACCGGTTCATAATTTGAGGAGTTCACTCGCGTTCCCTTCGGATATACTCTCAATATGTTCTTCTGTGTAAACCTGATCAGAATTTGATGAAAATTCTCAAGTTCTAACTATTCGCTTAAAAAATCAGAACGTCTGCAGGAAAGAAGATGTACCTTACAACATCAGTTCCATGAGATAAGGCAGCTCTTTCAAGTTCTTGCTCACTCAAACTAAGACGTTTAACTTGAGCCGCAGTTTTTAGTGAATCCTTTAAGTGACCCTTTGGTTTTCCGGCATGAATGGCGATAAGATTCTTGTATTCAGGAGCCACTTGTGGGCTAGACTTATTGGAACAACTTTCACTTGCTTCAAAATCATCTGGATCACTGTCCTCACCTAATTCTAATTCTTGTAATACTTCTTCGTTATATGAACCCTTTCTATTATTTGATCTAGTCATTGTGACGGCTCCATTGTCTTTTTCAAGGTACTCTTTCGGTGGTTTTGTGGAGATGATAATCCGGTACTTCAATGACTCTGGTGAAGGAAATTCTGCTAAGAGTTCTGATTGCGGATAATACAGCATGTTACCAAATACTTGATTCAGCATCTACATTGAAAAAAATGATTATTTTAGGTCATGAACAAGAAACTGAAATCCTTGAGAAAAGGAAATTGAAAATTGACCTCTGCAACTTTGGCTTGAAGGTCTGGTGGAAGATGATCTTCTAAAGTTATAATCACTGGGTATGGAGAAGTAGAAAAAGCATAGTTTTTAATGGACTTCAAGCATTTGATAAGTGAGACAGGAGTGGTCAAGGTCCTATGGTTATTCAAATAACTATTAATTTTTGTTTAAATTATTGAAAATTAATGTTAATAATTAGAGAATTAGAGTGAATGTGTACCTTCCATGAAGAACATCGATATCATCTTTGTTAGAATTAGGCCATAAATCTAGTTCAATAACTCTCACCCCTCTTACCAATGCCTTTATAATTGGAACCTCACTGCAATCACTGCTCAGTTGATTCCCAGTTAGGTAGGAATTGTGACCTGTATATATGTAATAATTGGCCAAGGGAGCAGTCATATCATTGTGTACCTGGAAATCAACCAAGTATAATTATGTAAAATGAAATCATCCAAATGCTTCTGTTAAATATGTTTTCAAAATAAGCTTCAAGTTTCATCATATAAAGCCAACACTTTGCAACGGTTGTCCCAAAGATGTTGTAGTTAACTCCATTAAAAGCGATCAACAAAACCCATATCAGAAAACCAAAAAGAAGATCATTGAGAAAAGTTTATGAAATTCGTTGATTTCTCAAGTATTTTGTATGAAAATTTCCATAAAATATAAAGAAAACATTTGAATATGTGCCATAAATTACGCCATAAAGCAAATAACTGAAAGAGAGAGAGAGAGAGAGAGATAGAGAGAGAGGTGACCTGGAGTTTGATAGGGCCATTAAACTCGTCATCAAACAAGAGAAAATAAAAGAAATCATCGATGGTGAATCCTTTTAGAGTATATCTAGGTACATTATCTCGACAAAGAATGAGAGTTTTAATAATATCCTGAGCTTGAGAAATGGTGAGGTCGACCTCTTGTTGGTGCTCAACGAAAAAACGGTGGAGCCCATCCGGGTCCATGTGAAGACTGTCGTATGAATATTTCAAAAAGGTCCGCTTAACGTCCAGCGGAGGCTCCGGTTCTTGTATCTTGAACTTCCTCTTGAAAACAAATATCTTGTAACGATAAGTAGTATCTCCTCCATTGTTGCCGTTGTTGTTCTTATCGTCGATTTGTTGATAGCTGCAATCTTTCTTTTCTTTCCTGTAGCTACCCATAATTTTGATACCAGTTTAAGAATTTTAAGTAATTTTTTTGTTCTGTCCTCGCAGAGGACAGAAGGAGGAAGAAGAGAGGGGAGAGAAGAAAATGGAGAGAGGCCTGGATTGAGACCCTGATATTGAGGAGTATTATTCGGAGCTCCATTGTTTGACTTGAGACGCTCCATTTTTTTTTTTTTTTCTTTCTCTTCCTTTTTGTCACTTCTATGAAATGGATACTCAAATGTTTTGAAAACTTTATCCCTGACTTCTCTTGGACTTTAATGAATCCTCAAAAGTTTGAAAACTTTATTATTGATACCTTTTTTATTCCAACGCTGTACAATTGTTGTTGAGTTTACAAGAGCAAATCACCTATTACCCCCTGTTAACTGTTTTTCCACATAACATTTCTTAAAAATTTTGTCCCCCCTGCTTTCTAAATTCTGAAATATGTTTCTATTTTTTTTATAAAATTTATTGAAATAGAAAGATGGCAAAGGACTTTTTTCCACCCATAGTTTGATCATCTAAGTCTAACCTTTTAAGTTTGTAAAATCCAAAATTTCAGATATTAATTTGATTAATAGATAAATTTTTTTATAATTAAAAACTATTTTTATTTTTTTAGTTTTAAAATTGTATAGAATAATAAAATAATTATATATAAATATAAAATATTATTTAAATATTAAAAAATTTTAAAAATATTTAACTTAAAAAAATAAAAACTAATCATTGGCAACGATAACGACCATTAATAGAACCAGATGATCGAAAATAGTCACTTGGTTCTAAGGAGACCGAATCTGACCTCTCTATTTGACAGAAATGGTTAGGCCAAAAAAACAATCAGAAACTATCGAAAATGGTCAACATTGGTTTCACTAGCCGTTTCTAACCATGATTTTTGATGAAAGTAGCTAAATCTAGTTGACTTCATCAAAACAATAAGTGGTCAATCTAGTCACCTCTACGAAAATAGGATGTAATCAGATTTGATCGCTTCTACTAAATAAGAATCTCAGATCTAATCTCTCTTGAAATTAGATGGTCATTTTTAACCACTTGGTTTCATTTATGGTGGTCATCACCATCAGTGTCGTTGGTTTTAATTTTTTTAAATTTAAATATTTAAAAAATTTATATTTAAATATTATTTTATAATTTTATTATAAATTTTTATTTTTTAAAGGGGATTTTAGTTATTTTATCAAAATTAATAAAAAAGTTGGATAAAATTTAATCAAAAGGTAGGATTGGGGTTTACAAACTTAGAAGGTGAAAATTAGGAAAGGATCAAACTATGAGTTGGAATAAGTCCTTTGGCCTAAAAAGAAATAAAAAGTAAATAAGTTAAATTCAAAATTTACAAATTTTGAAACGAATAATAAAAAATAAAAATTTAAAAATTTCTCAATCAATTTAAATTAAATAAAAATTAATATTTATAAGTCATCAATATTTACATTAGAAAAATTAATATTTAAATTCCGAAGTTCTTTGTCATTCATCTAGAAAAAAAAAAAAAAAAAACCTCATTAATTTTCCTCTTAAAATCAATTTTTGATTTAGCAAAATTAGCTAGATTTATATAGCGCAAGGATTCTTCGGTATTATTTTGAAAAATAAAATATGAAGCCCAAAAATCAAGTGTATTTATCTTTAATTCCCACCATTAAAGGCTTAATTAGGCATGTTAAATCACACATTAGAACTTAAAATTTTAATTATCAATGTGCTTATAAATATTTATTGGTTTTATATATATATCTTAAAAATTTGAGAATTTTAATTATTTTAAGTGAAAGTTTTAAAATTCTAACTTAAATTCCAAAAATATTTTTAAAAAATACAATAAAAATATAAATGATACATTTACATTTACATTTACTATGGCTTGAATATGTTTAGTGAAAAATATCAATTAACTCTTAAATATTTACACCTAATAAAGTATTATTTAACCATCATTTCGCTTATGTAAAATATCGTTTACTGTTGGGTATAATAATCGAGAAAATTTTACAAACTTATATATGAAATATTAAATTGAAAAAACTATGAATATTTCATTATACACATAAAAAGAACCTTTAAAATAAAATAATATATATATATATATATATATATATATATATATTATATGTTCATTTTCACATCTATTAAAAAAAAAAAAAATCGTAGCCAAACAAACATTTTTCTAAAAGAAAACAAACTTTTTTCCATAGAAATTAGAAGCTCCAAAATTTTTAAATGAGTTTTTGAGATTAAATCGTGGCCGAACAACTTATTCCACCCAAGGTTTTTCTAAATGAAAATTTCACCTATTAATTTTCAAAAAATCAAACATTCACTGTTTAGTTAAAGACGTATTTTTATTTTTTTGAATAAAAAATTTTAAAACTAATCAATAATAAAATTAATTCTATAAAAATAATTAAAATATAAAATAATATTAAAATAAGAATACAAATTTTAAAATATTAATAAAAAGATGATGACTATCGAAAACCTAATAAGGTAATAAAAAATGGTAGTCTGGTTGAATTGGTGACTGAATCTTTTGACCGCCTCTACCAGATCTTTGGTTGTTAGATCTAATAGTCTCAACCATCAAAGTAATTAAATTCAACTGTCAATCTAATCAAGTGATAATTTTTTTATCATTGTCATTAGTAACCTTATCGTTGTTATTAAAATTTTATTTTTTAAAATTTTTTATTATTTAAAAAATTTTTATTATTATATAAAATATTATTTTAGATTATTTATTTTAATATTAATATTGTTTATATTTTAAGTGGAATGTATTTTAATTATTTAATTAAAAATATTAATAAAATTTTATAAAAATGGATTAATAGATGAATATTTAATATTTTTAAAGGTTTTTAGCGAGAATTGTCGTTCAGTTCCCTTCAGAGGGAATAAGCCGTTTGGCCTTAAATCAGTAAAAAGTTTTCCATTCATTAAATTATAAGTAAAACTATGAGATATAAAATACACGTGATTGAATAATGGAATTATTTTTCTTTTCATCGTTACCGCATTACACAATATGAATGGCTAGACCACGGATTCTCCGTGGACTCAACTCCACGTGAACATTAACGGCCTGAAAATGTGATCTCCCAAACCCTGACAGATTGAAACAGCGGTTTCATTTTTCCAAACGGCAGGAGAGCGATGGCCACCAAGACAAGATTGGTGTCCCTCACTCTTATGTGGGTTCTTGTTCTTTTTGCTACACTTGCTTTCATTCAGGTACATCTTTCTCTGAGTAATTAACTAACTTTTCAATGAAACCGTTTTGATTAATTTTTGTGCTTGTTTTTTCGTTTAGAATCGTTTAAGCGATGTTGGGATTTCATTAGAGCAGCAAATCGCTAGTAATAATCTCACTCAGGTGGGTTTTTTTTTGGGTGCTGATCCGAGTCATAATTTATGGCTATTTGTTTGTGTGTTGTTAATTAATGTACGCATTTAGCCCTATTCTCTGCGTGTTTTTTTTTTTTTTTTTTTCATTATTTATTTCATTTAGGAAGAGAATGCAGGGGAAGAGCTGGATGAGGTGACCCACAAGGTTTACTTTGACATTGAGGTTGGTGGAAAACCTATCGGTATGTTTAGCTTATGACACTTGAATTGTGATAGTTTAACTTCTAAATCACTGGATTGCGAAACCCTGTTGATATTACTGCTTTTTAATTGAGAGAATAAATATTGCTGCTTTTAGTGTGCTTAATTTGAATTCTTCAATGTACTTACCAAAGTGTTTCTTAATGAAAATGTATTGTGTTCTTGATTTCTTGTTTCCAGGTCGCCTAGTCATGGGCCTCTTTGGAAAGACTGTTCCTAAAACTGTAGGTATGATGTGCAATTCAAAAATGTTGTATTACGTTTTACATTGAAGTTTATTGTTTTCAAAAGTGTCTAGTTACTAATCATAAATTTTGTATGTTGCAGAAAACTTTCGCGCACTTTGCACGGGTAGCCAAGTAACTTTAGCATTCCTCTAATATTGGTGCTTAAGTTTGAATTATGCATCTACTAATCTTATTTCCATTGTTCTTCGTTTATATGGTACACATGTTGAGAATTTTATCAAACGATATTTAATGGATGTTATAATTTTTTTGCTTAATGAGAAGTAACTGCTATACTTAAAAGAATTTCCTCGCAATGAACCATCCTCTTCTCAAAGGCAAGAATTGAATGTAATATGAGGCAGAAATGCCTTAAAGATTCTGAGATAGAAGAATCTCTCTTGTTCAAGTGTGACTTGAGTGATTCTGAGCGGCCTGATGTTGAAGGCTCAACAGCTATGTTGCTAGTTAAGAGAGAAATGCCAATTAAACTTTTGAAGCTAATATTTGTAATTTATTTGTTTCATGTTACAACAATAAGAAATGTGATTGAGATATTCATATTATGGTAAGTTATATCAGTTTATTTTTTCTGACTCATGAACATGGTGAGGAAAAATACAACATTTTGGATTCCATCAATCTGAGTATAATCCTTGATGATACAAGACCAGGTCATCTAGTAAGCTCAGAACTTTCATATTCTGATTTGGAACCAACAATCTGCAGGGGAAAAAGGGATGGGAAAGAGTGGGAAACCTCTACATTACAAAGGAAGTACATTCCATAGGATTATTCCCAACTTTATGATCCAGGGTGGTGATTTTACCCGTGGTGATGGGCGGGGTGGAGAGTCAATATATGGTGATAAGTTTGCTGATGAAAATTTTAAACTGAAGCACACTGGATCAGGTAAGTTGCAGTGTTTAAGTGCTTTCATAGTTTTTCTCCTCTTCAGGAATCTCCTTCCACCCATTTCTGTTTTTTTTTTTTTTTGCTTGAGAGCAGGGCTGCTGTCAATGGCAAATGCTGGACCAGACACCAATGGATCACAGTTCTTCATTACAACTGTCGTAACTGGCTGGTAAGTTCTTCTGTCACTGTTTTGAGTTTTTCCTGCAAGTCTATATAGATGGAGTATTGCTGGTAAAGATTTTCATAGAAGTTGCGGAAATGCCAATATTAGTCAACATTATCTTATCTATTTTATCAACTACATTACTTAGGTAGCATGGGGATGAACAATTAAATAGCACTAGACTTTGGGGAATCCAAAGCGTAGCAGCAGGATTGATCATAATGTGCATTGACTGGTTTAGCCTACATTTCTTTGGGATTCCTCAGACTCACGTCACATCTATGTTTTTCTTCGCTTCACAGGTTGGATGGCCACCACGTTGTCTTTGGCAAGGTGCTCTCTGGGATGGATGTTGTCCGCAAGATTGAAGCTGAAGGAAGACAGAGTGGGGAACCTATAAGTAAAGTTTCTATATCAGATAGTGGTGAAATGCCCTTATGACAGCCCTCCTTATCGCTTGTAATATGGAAATGGTGATTTACAGTGCTTTTGTTCTGTTTCAATATGAATACATCTTTCACGTATTGGCCAAGTAAAATTTCCATGCTATCTTAGCTTAAAATAGTTTGTATTTTGTAATTCATTAAAGCGGAAGTTCTCTAAGCAGATTTGAACTTGTTGCACATATCTGAGTAGGTAATTTGTTATTTTCATTGGCAAAAACATTGCAGTAACCTCAAATATATGGTTCTGATCTTCATACAAGATGGAAAGTGAAATTCATGATAATGCCAACATCCATTGCATTCAAAAATAGCTAAGGGTTGGAGACTAATATACATAGTTTCTTACCCAAAAAGAATAAGAAACTGGATGGGTGGGGGATGATGTCTTTACACTTGACAAAATGAATGGTACAAGGACCACAAATTTCTGCCAAAATATCAACCATACAAGGCTTATCTCTAATATGCAAGCTCGTCACTGAGTGAGGAAACAGAAATTTGTTTCATGAATGAAACCTGAAAGCAAACCTTAGATGGTGAACATTTCTCGCTCTCAAGGTTAAAATCTCTAATTCTCTTTGTTGCTAGAAATATGCTTGTTATTGGTACATACATCAGGAAAAGGCGATGTATACAGGAAACAGAGAGCTTATATGTAAGTTTAGTTTGTGACCACAAATCTAGCAAAACCCTGAACATTTGATGTACATATAGCCATAAGAAAATCTGAATCTGAGGAGAGAAGGTCCTCCATAGGACTCTATCAATTGATATTTCATACCCCCTCGATAGCAATTAGAAAAGCAGAAGAAAAAGAAGTATCAGAGGAACAACTGGAAAAACTTTCTGAACTTGTAGCCAGCTCTGCCTTGAGTATGGAGTTTGGTGGATCATATAATGTTTAGTCAACAAAAACAAATCACAAACAAGTTGAAGAGGCATTTCCGTAGCAATAAAGTGACTGCAAATTCAATACTTTTAGACCCTAAATTATTCCAGCAGGTAGAATTATATTATCTACACAATGTATCAAACTGTTTGGGCTAGCCAACGTAGTTGTCATTGATAATAAGCAAAAATCCTTGCCTTCATTCTCATCTCCATTTCTAACTTAGCTGACAACAAGAAACCTTTCATGTGCTCCTAGATAAAGAGCTAAACTTTCAAAAATTTATCACTTCTGATATTACATAGAGGAATTTCTCCAAACATTCTCTAATAAGAATTTTCTTTAAAATGGCAAAAGGAAGTTAACCCACATGCTGAAACGCTTCATCAATCTGTCTACCAAATAAACGTTCATTAATAAATATTATTTATCCCAATAAGTAAACAAAGATAGAACATAAATACCCCAGTACATGAACCAAGTTCAAGACGAGGCAATAAGCCTTGTTGCAAGTCACCCTCCTCATAAAACAATTAAACAAAAAAATACCACATTATTGACAGTTATTCAATCATATTCATATACCCATCACCGAATTTTATTCAACTTTCAAATTTCAAAAGCGGAGACAACAGTTAAAATAATAAAAACTCAGCTTTCTCAGTCCTCCCCGGAATTTCTCTCACCATCGGCTTTCTTGTTACGTTGATCCCGAAAGGCATTTGAAAAATTAGATGACAAATCGGAGTACAGCGAAACCACTTTCGAAATGTTTCCATTGAGTTCTTGAATCAAAGCTACGTTTTTGACCATGTTGTTGGGAATCTTTGACTGGTGATTGTCGTTCACTTGTTGGATCAACTCTCTATTACGGTCCAAAACAGACTGAACTTGCTTAAAACTGTGGTTGAACGTTGACCAAACTTCGTTGTCACGATCCTCACCCTCTTCTTGGCCGCTGATGGCGGTGGTATGATGGTGGTGGTGGTGGTTGTTTCGCCTCTTGGAGGAGGTGTTGACAGTAGTATAGGAAGTGGTAGTGTCCATAGTAGATTCGGCAGCGGAGGAGGCGGAGCCGCGAGGGGTCATGTGCAGTGCATGTGAGGTGTTTTAGCGCCGTTCAATAACATGATAGTTTAATTGTCTTATGGTTGTCTCCGTGGCCGGACGGGGCCAATTTATGAACGAACT
>JAJEJH010001877.1:0-15609 GCA_026122585.1 Anacardium occidentale
GATTGCCTTTAGATGGATTACCAAACCTTTAATAAATCAATTTCTGAATTTCTGGAAGAAACTGGCTGACACACGGCCGTGCAAGGAAAGCACACGGTCGTGTAGCACACACACACGGCCGTGCAAGCAAAGGCACACGGGCGTGTGCCCCAGCACACGGGACCGTGTGTCGATCGTTCGTCTGGGCGTGTGTGCTTCTGGAATTCTGGCCATTTCATGCAATAAATGGGACACACGGCCGTGTCCCTCAGGACACACGGTCGTGTCCCTGCGTTTTCTACCCGTGTGCACGAAGTGCACACGGCCGTGTCCTTGCAGAAACAAGGGCACACGGGCGTGCTCTTGCGGGCACACGGTCGTGTGTCTTGCTCTGCTCAGACATGGCTCACCTGAAACGCGCTGAAAACTAACTGATTCTCAACCAAACTGAAATTAACTGGAAATATGCATAAATGGCACTTCTAATAACACATATCAATCATCAATCTCAACATCCATCCACTGTTACTGATTCCACCATTAACACATCAAGTTTTTCTCACACTACACACACACAGCAAAGCATGCATGGTTCTGGGTGGAAAATAAGCATGACAATCAACATATAATCATCATCTCATCATCATACATACATACAAGCATAGCATCTCAAGCTAGGAATGGAAACTCACATTTCCATCCACATCAAACAAGCTGGAAAACTGAAGGAGAGAGTAAGAAACACTTACTTCTCGACATAGCTGCTGGAAACTTAAACTCAAGCTATTCTCTCTGATCTCTGGCTAGATTGGGAGCTGCTGGAAGCTGGACTTCTCTCCTAGGGCTGGAAGCTGCTGAAAAGGAGAAGAAAACTGGCTGAAATGGGTGAGAAAATGAAAGTCTCCCGTCTCTCTCTTTCTTTAATCCCACCTGCACGGGCGTGCAGGCTTGGCGCACGGGAGTGCACCTGGGAAAATGGATGAAATCCATTTTCCGCGCTTCGCATGATTAAAACCTCCCTAAAGGCATCATACGAAGGCCACACTGCTCTGGAAAATTACTAACTCACCCCTGAATTCTGATAAACTCCCAATCTATTCCTGAATTCTATTTCTAACCCCAAAACTCTACCCCTAAGGGCTTTTCTAACCTGGGATGCTACATGCACGCCCGTGTAAGCAAGACACGGGAGGGTGTTGAGGCAACCACACGCCCGTGCAGTATGATACACACCTGTGTGCTTAGTCATGCACGCCCGTGTATATGCACCACACGCCTGTGTGATCAGCCTTCTTCATGAATATTGAGAAATTATTCCAAAACCTTGCACGCCCATCAGCACGAGGAGCACACGGTCCCGTGTGCATTGACACACACCCGTGCACGTTAGCACACACGCCCGTGTGGCTTAAGAAAGAAAGAAAAGAGAATTTTAACTTAAAGATAAGCTACCCTAAGCTTCCCTAAGTGAAATTTAAGCATGCGAAACACGAGAATAACATGAGAAAATAACATATTATGCATGATTAGCAAGTATTGAGCATGACATGCCATACATGAGATGTTTTCAGAAAGAGATCTATGGATCCAAGAGATATTTTAAAAGTACATATATACGATGTTCCAGACATCAGTTAGGGGTGGATACGAGGGGGCACCTGTGAGTTCGCACGTCCGCTAGAGAGGGAAACCATGGTCCACCAAAGAGGACATGGTCGTGCACAAGTAGTTTTCTTATATGTTTGAACTCAGCCAAGGTGTCGAATCCCTGTGTTCATCAGACTGGCCAGCATAGAAGAGATATTTTTCAGATACAGTACTTTTAATACTGTTTTCGAATATACTGTATGTATATGTATGAGGATCTTCGGATCAGAGATTTTTATGAGAAAGAGTTTTCAGAAAATCAGGCTTGAGGGGCAAAGCTTTTGATAAATGAGATTTACATGGCATCAGAGCATACATAGCATGTCATGTACCACATACATGAGAAACATACGAGATAAAAGCAAGCATAAAGCATAAAACAGATGAAAACTCTAAGAATGAAATGATTAAAGAAAGTAAAGAGATAAGAGATAAGAGATAAGAAAAGAATGAGATAAGCTGTAAAGCAAGGACAATAAGAATGAGTGAGAAATCAATAAGCTGAGAGTTCGAGGTCTGATCTATGATCAACCTTTGCTTGATGACCTGTCTATGTAAGAGATAGGAAATGCTTACTGAGTGATTTTGTCACTCACCCATTTCCCTTCCTTTCTCTTTTGTAGGTCAGTGAGTTTGGGGACTGAGATGCGACGATGCAGCTATGAGGTTTTGGGGACATGGCTCGGCAGCTAGTTTTGAGATTCGGCTCATAAGCTCTGACTAATTGCATCTCATGTATTTATGTTTGTGTGTATTATGTTATAGTATGCACTGTATGAAAACATGATTTATACATGAGTAGCCTGCGATTTTCAGAAAAATTATTGTGACTTATTTTATCGTCATATTATATTTATATGCTTCTGTATACAGAAATTCAAGTATTTTAAGTAGTAGTAATTATCTTTTCCCTCGTGGGGATCTCCGTCACAGGCACATTTTATTATTATTATTATATATATTTTTATATATATATATATATATATATATATATATTTTCTAGCTGCGCCGTAGGCACGGTGGTCAATTAAGCACCCACAAAACAAAAAGTGGCCTAGTTATGCATTCTCCCTTACTGAAAACTAGTGTGGAAGTGCTAGCCATTATATTTTGGATCTTTTACTCTAAAAATCATTAGATTTTGTAAAATTGCTTGAGACCAAGCTCTAATACCAATTGAAAAAACTTTATGGTTAGGGAAATAATCCTAAAGGGGGAGTGAATAAGATTATCTAAAATTTTATAAAGTTTAAAATTCTTTTTCTTAAATGCAAGCAAGTTAAACAATGAAACAATTAAGTACTTAACAAATCACACAATAAATATAATTCAAATAAACACAAAATTAAGAGAAAAGGGTTAGAGAATGCTCATAAAAGTTTTTATTCCCACACCAATTGTAATTAACGTATTTATTATGATATCAATTATCAATTCTTTAATGCGAACATCCTCTATTATGATCTCAAGTTTCATGGGATTTATAAACCTTGTTGACTCTCTCTTTCTATTAATCTAATTGCAACACCATCATTGCCTCATAAATAAAGGAAAAAATCAAATGGATTTATAAACCTTGTTTACAAGGAATTCTGTTCAAAATTTACTATGTCATCTTGATTGTTTTACCCCATAAATACTCAATCAAATTTACTCTACTCATTATGCTTATCATCATATTTTTAAAGCTATAATTAAGTTTTTCAATTATGTCATTTTTTTTCTGGGTCAATGTGTTGAAATTAGGGTTGGATTCGTGCCGAATCAAAGGCAAACATGTATATATTTGTGTTCAGATTCATTCATTATGACTCGATTCGTATTCATCGAATTTTTTATAGTGAAGTTCAAATTCATATTCAGTTTGCATAGTTTGGCTCATATTTGTGTTTGTGTTCTCATTTGATTCATATAGTTCGTATTTATATTTTTTTAAATTACAATTAATAAAATATAATTAAAAAAATTTTAATTTAAGTTCGGCTTCGTATTCGTGTTCATATTTGGTTCGTCTAATTCATGTTCAGATTTGTATTCGTTAATTTTCAAAACCATAGTTTTTATCATATTTGAGCTCAAACTGTTCGTTTTGGGCTCATTCGAGTCAAACTAAAAAAGGAATCCAAATATGCTTAGTTCGAATCTAGCCCTAGTTGAAATGTTGCAAGTCATAACAATTTATCTACTAGCGATGGTAGTTTAAGGCTCAATTAAGCCTAAGATCTATTTCGTGTGACTATGAAGCTTTAAAAAAGGTTAATGATAGCTCAAGCAATGTCACTGCTCATATTCATGCCTAAAAAGTGTAGTGAAAGATGAAAATCCACAATTTTTCTTATCAAGATCCATAACCTTAAACCCTTCAAATGGTGGTCACTCCAAAATCCCAACAAAGGTTAAGTCCAAATTCACACAAACTTAGGAAAGTTCCCAAACACAAGCAACTCCAATTTCTAGCAAGTTCAACTCTCAAGTTTCTCAACTTCATTCTACTCCCAACCCTCCCATTAATCTTTATCATTCATGATAACACAACCAAAGAATTATAGGAATAATAGAGCTCAAACGCACAACACAAGATATACAAACTTATTTGGAAAGATAACTAGTAAGATATTTTACTAAAGTCTAAAGAAACAGTTTTCACCAACTTGAGGTTGAATTAAGTTGAAAGAAGAACTTGATACAAGCCTGAAGCATATAACACCAACTTGTAGCTACCCTTCACCCACTTAACTCTTCACCACCAATTTTATCTTGCAACTAGAATTGGATAAAGGAAAACAAAATGAAACAAAGAATCAACAAGTTCTAAGTCCCAAGGGAAAAGCACAACGATTTTGGTTTTCAATTTTAGTATCAGATCTAATCTTTACAAAATGAGAAAGTGGCCTTTTATAGGCAAATTACAAACCATGGTTAAAGTAACTTAACCCTAATCTAATTCAAACTTAACCCTAATCTAATTTACTATTTTTACAAGTTATATAAAATGATAAAAATAAAGAAAAATAAAATAAAACAAAATAATTACAACACATGTTTGAAATTAGGAAAATGAAAGCAGTTTGGAAGTCCTTGTTTTTCTTGGTCCATGTGAAGGTCTCCTTGACTTTGAATTGTAATTCGACTTGATCTTCAATTTAGAGTGTTTAAATTTGATCTAAAAGGTTGATGACATTCAAATTTTTATTGAGATGCTTTAGAAATTCAAAAATATCAAAACGATGCATTGGAGCAATTTTAGAATTCAATACATGCTTGAAAAGGCTTGAAAATTTGAAATTAGGTAAAATTTAGCCATTACGGTGCCATGCAGCCGCACAAAGACGCTAAGCGCATGCACAAGCGGACAACGCATAAGAGCGCACATACAAATGAGCACATCGCACACAAGTACAAGCACCATGCACAAGCAGGTGTGCTTGCTAGTGCACTAAGGCAGCGCTTTAGGCCTCTTACACACATAAGCATGCAAAGGCACTTCTTCTTTTGCATGTTTCCAATCCCATTCTCATCTGATTTGACTTTTGTTTTTTTATTGGCTTCGTATGAAATTGCTTGATGAATTGGACACCTTAGGCTACCATGAATGATGATGATGATGATAATGCTTGAAATTCATTCAAACGAGTGATTGGAGTCTATGCTTGTTTACTTTGTATGTATGAATTTCTTCAAAATTGGTGGGTTCGGGTCAAGCCATTCATTGTAAGCATTTGATCAGTTTTCCTTGAGTATTTTGACTAGGAGAAAAACTACTCGAATTCATATCATTGTCTTTAGTTCATGAACAAGTTGGTTAGAAAAACAACTTAATATGACATGGATTATGACTAGATTGAAAGTCATTATGAAAAATTAAGTAAAATGAAAGTGAAATTTGTCAAATTGCAATTCAAATCTAAAACCTATGATTATAAACTTGTTGTCTTAACAACAAAATTTTCATTTCAAGACTGATATAAACCATAATTTGATTTTCAATGAAATCATAATTTCAAAATTGTTAATTTTAAATTTAGCACCAAAATTTCAGATTTTATAACATAATACATTTAACTCTGATACCATATGTAAAACAATTTTTACAAGAATAACATAAAATCAAGTGAAATCACGATATCTTGCATAGACTATAAAATATTTAATTAAATATTGGGTTTATAGGAATACCTAATTAAGTCATATCCTTTAAATCATAAAGAACCTAAAATCTACCTATAATGAAACCAATTTCTCTCTTGAAACCTCTGTTGATAACAGATGTTAATGGGTAAAGTTTTTATGTTAAGGTTTCAAAAAAAATACCTTAACAAGTAGGTTATTGAATCCTCCTCAAATGACCAACAAACCTCAAATCTCATATTTATGTCGTCTACCCAGATCATAACCGATAAAATATATTAGACTTATTTTTATTAATTACATTAAGCACATCCCTAAATGATCATATAACTGTTCAATTACCTAGTTTTCCTAAACCAAAATTAATTAATGTTAGTCCATATTAGAAAATTTTCTAATATAGATCTATGAGAGCTTTTCCATGGCCTAAACAAGAGTTGCTACAAAAGTTTTCATAAATATAACCTCACCTAAGATTTTTTTCAATCACATAAATTATTTAGAAATTCATTGCGATGAGGATTAGGTCATGTGTGAGTTCACACAAGCCAATCCGAATTGACTTGAATGTTTAGAGATATATTACAGTAGTATAATTTGTTAAAATAGAATGAAGAAATGTTAAAGGACAAGTATCGATAGCAATTAAAATCCGTACATATTGTATATAGTTGTACTTATTCTAACTATTTTAATTTTTAATGAAAAAATCTATTTTATTTTTGGGTAGTGAGAATAAGATTTGATTGCTAAAATTTTTTATGTATTTAAAAGGTCTTAATATTTAATTTTTTGGGTCATTTGTAAATAAGACAAAACATTATGTTGTGCAATTTTATTAGTAGTAGATAGAGATAATTTGAAAAAGAAATTGAATTGCTAAAAACACTAAAAGTGAAAATAATGGAAGATTTTGAGTTAATTTAGGTTGTGGTCAGTTTGAACATAATTCAAGTAAAGTTAGGGTTAGAAGATTTTGATGCAATTCTAATTTGGATTAGGTTATGATTGAGGATTTTTTACCTAAATTTCTAGCTAACATGACATAATCACAATCTAATAATACAAACTATCAATTCTAGGTGAGAAGAGGGGGAGAGGCAATTAGAGAAAGCGAGGCGCAAAAGTAATAGGGAAGGGAATGAGAAAAAAATGAGAAGGTTTAGAGGAACGGGTGTAGGCATCAGTGTTGAAGAGAGTAAAAGTGGAAAGCTTCAAGAGTTTTTTAGGAGTCACGTCAGGTAGGTTTCAAATCTGGTTGTCAAGTTGATTCTAATTTCTTATAGTGGTGGAATTAGAACCGACCCACATAGTGTAGGTTCCTCAAAGTTTGAAATAGAAACTTGTATGCCCAATGGAATCAAAACCACAATGCCAAGTACTCTACTATTCTGGTTCCATTTGGTGCTTCTGCTCACTCTATAGGAACATGGATATATTTGAAACTATAGAAGATGTAACCGATAGTAACTCAAGCCTCCAGAAGTTCAATGAATTTGCCCACTTTATAGTATCTGTATTCCTTTCTTCAGTATTTAATTAATAGGACCCCCAATTTTATAGGTTCATGTGTAGACTTGAACAACCCCACAACAAACGAAACCAAGTAAAAGAAGATACGCGCATTTGGAGGACACATTTGAGGACAATTTTGAAGGAAAGCAAAGTTCATGTCCCAAAAAAAATCCAATGTTCATGCTACATGCAAAGAGTGGAATATTAGCAGGAAATATCAGAATAAAAAGAGAATGAATGAAAACAAATTACGCGGAAGAACTCTTTTATATACGTAAAAAGAGTAAAGCTGTCAATCCTATTTAATTTGTTCAAGTTTGAACTACAAAAAAAAATTTAGGTTTGAGCTTTGAACTTAGTTATTCGGATTTAAAATTTTTTTTTTCAGGTTAAGTTCATTAAATTTAATCAGATTTTGGGTACATCCATATAATTTTAGAAATATACAAAAACACCTTTAAAATTTTAAAATCATGTAAAAACATCTTATTCAATAAAAAATAATCAAATTAAATTATCATAAACTACCAATCATTATATGTATCTTTCAAACTTCAAATTAATGTGTAAAATAATTAAATTTTGAAAGATAAATGTTTTTAAAATATATATAATTAGATAAATCTAGTAATTTATTGAATATATATTAAAAAAGAGTTTGGAAAAGATTTTTTAAGTTTTAATTATACCTTTGCACTAATATATAAACTTATTTTATTTTAAACATGAAACAAATTAATAACAAATACTATCTAAATATAAAAAGAATATGATAATTGAATGAGCAAATATTTTTGCTCAAACTCGTTTGAAACCTAAATTTTGTTTGACCCAAAACTGATTTTTTTTAATCAAATAATTAGAATTTAGCCTTATCTAGCTTAGTGGACAATCCTTAGAAAAAAAAGGATTATTGTGAACACTATTGAAAACCCTTCTGAAAAGAAATGCAAATTTATGTCCTTCATGTTGACGTATATGCATGCATTGCATAAATGTAAAGAGTTTTTGATAGAAACCATTGAAATCAATGATTTGAAATCTAGATCAAACCAATGAATTTAATGGGATAGAGCGATACTCAGAGCCTAGCCTAATAAAGGAAAACGATCAAATGACGCCACTAGATCATTTTAAAAACTTACAATTTCAAAAGCTCAAAAGCTTGTAGAGAGGTTTTTTGGTGAAAATGTTTTTTCGCATATTGATTTTAATGGTTTACATCTCCTTTTATAGGAGTGAGATTACAAAACTCATAATGTCAAATAGTTACATAGTACAAGAAACAATAAAGTTGCATCAGAGAGAATTTATTATATTTTTACACGTAATCTTGTTGTCAGAAATAATTCCTGGATGTTGTCATTGCATGCATCATTGGATCTATTATTGTTTTGCCGACAGTAATACCTTCATCATGTTGGTATCTTTGCTTCTTGGGTTTGATAGCTTCTTGGGCTTAATAGTTTCGCCTTGGGCTTCAGCTTGTCATATTGAAATCTTTATGGGCTTTGAGTAGTAGTCATTATGGATCAATTGCATCATAAAATCCTACATAACTGTTATCATAGAGGTCTTGATCTTCATTTTCCTTGCCTACAGATTTACTTGAACTAGTGCTACGGTCTTGATAAATCAAAATAATAAAGGTCATCTTCAGGAGACAAGTTGTCATCTGTTCCCTCAGTCTGAGAATTACTTGGAGAAGCATATTGCATGAGAATCTTTTCAAATTGTTGAGGATCTTGACATTTCCCTAATTCGGCCATAATCATAGATTTTTTATTCATAAAAGTAGATTGATGGTTTGAAGTACAAAATTGTGGATGAATTTGAATCCAATATTGAATATTTTGAGAACTAAGTTTTTCAATGGAAAAATTAGCCCACCATTTAATAGAGAATTTCCTTTGTAGCTCTTTGACTTGTGGATCATGAGGGTTGGTAATAAAAAATTGTCAGGACCAAATCCAGGCTAAAAGGAAAGTGCTGATGAAAAATAAAAGAGGTTGTTCAAAATTATTAAAATTTTGAGAAAACAAATGAAAAGATTGTTGAACAAGGATAGAAAATATTGATTCATTTGGTCCAAAATACACAAATCATTCTCGAAACCGTTTTGAAAAATATTGTGGACAGACTTTGACAAATATAAAAAACCATGAGTGAGTACCAGGTTGAAGGAAAAAAGTGTTGAACCAGGCAAGTTGATACTCAAAATAATTATATCTTGGAGATATAAAGTGTTGAGAAAAAGCTTTTGTTTCCATGACGTGTTGTCCCCAATCTTTTGGATGAAGGACCTTTTTGATTTTACATTTAGAAAATGCTATTTGAGAAAGGTTGTCTTTACAATAGTTATGAGTGATTTCAATAGAGTCGGTGTCGACCAGAATAAATTCATAATAGGTACGGGTTTTCAAGACATCATGAGGTAAAAAGAAAAACTCGTCTGGGAAGATATTGATAGTGTTTCTTGAAAAGAGTTTTGCAGGTATTCAGGTTCAATTGCTAAAACAGTTTAGAAGTTAGGTTTTTGGACATATTGTGGAGACTGGTTGATGGCAGGGAGTGAGGTAGGTGTTTTTATAGAGAGACTTAATCCCTGATTGGGTTTTCCTGCTAGGGTAGAAGGCCCTGGTGTAGAAGGGGCAGAAGGCTTTGTTGATTTTGTTAATGTTTGTCGATAGTTAGATGGAGAAGATGTAGCCTTTTCATCTAACAAAGCATATGGATTTTTGGAAATCATATTGTAAAAATTTTTTGAAGTTATGGGCATTTTGGTTAAAGGAGTCTTCATTGCATAGGATTCTTTAGTTTTTGAAGTGGGATTGACTTTGTGTTTTTCACTCATTTTGTGGTTTTAGGAATTCTTGAATTTTTTCCTGCAAATACTCACGAGATAGAAAATCAGGAAGAATATTGTTTGATCCTTTAATGTGTTGAATTTCAAAATCAAAACATGACAAAATCACTTGCCATCGAGGAAATATTTGTTTTGAAACTAAATTTTTAACATCCTTTTGCAAAACATATTTTGATGCAGAAGAATCAATTTTGATTAAAAACTTTTTGTTGATCAAATCATCTTGAAATTTTGAGACATTTAAAACAATAGATAAAACTTCTTTTTTGATGGTGGAATAGTTTTTTTGGGCTCCTATCCAAACTCCTGAATGAAAACGGACTATTGACTCTTGTCCATTCTATTCTTGTTTTAAAATTCCTCTATATCCTAACTCAGAGGCATCGGTTTCTACGATAGGATAGGCTAAAGGGTTCATAATAGCTAAGCAGAGTAATGACTTAACCTTGGTTTTTAATTCTTGAACTAATTTAGTATGGGTTTATGTCCATTTTGGAGGGTTATTGCTTAGTCTTTGGCATAATGGTTCACATATTTTCCTAAGGTTAGGAAAAAATTCGGCTACGTAATTAAGGCATCCTAAAAATCTCTGAAGCTGATTTTTGTCAAGGATCTCATCTGGAAATTTGTCAGAGAATTCTATTACTCGATCTATGGGTTTCAACATTCCTTTATTAATTTCATGACCCAAGAATCGAATCTTGGTTTGGAATAATTTTATTTTGTTGGCTAATAGTACTAGGCCACTTTTTCTAATTACATCTTCAAAAAATTTTATATGTTTAGTATGTTGTTCTATGGATTCGGAGAATATTAATACATCATCAATATAACATATTATGAATTTGTTGTATGGGTTGAATAAATTATTCATTATATTTTGAAATTCAGTCGGAGCATTTTTAAAACCAAAGGGCATAACATTCCATTCGTATTGGCCAAAAGGTACATTAAATGCAGTCTTGTATTTGTCTTGTTCGTGTATTTGAATTTGCCAAAATCCTGATTTCATTTCAAATTTTGAAAATATAACAACAGAATGTAATCTATTTAATAAATCTTTTTTGTTAGGTATTGGATATCTTATCTATTTCAGGACTTTATTTAGTGGTTTATAGTTAATGACTAATCTAGGAACACCTCTTTCTTTTTCTGTTGCATTGTTTACATAGAAAGCAGCGCAACTCTAGGGTGATTTACTTGGTCTTATCAGATTTTTGCTAAGGAGATCTTTTATTTCATTTTGGCAATGGCTTAATAATTCCTGATTCATTTGAATTGATCGTGTTTTAGTAGGAATGTCTTGTTCATTAAAATTATCTTCATATGGCAAATAAACTCGATGTTGTTTTCTATCCCAAAAAGCATTGGGTAAACTAGAACTTAATTCCTTAATAAATCTACCCTCTATTTCTTTGATTAATTTTTGTGTTGAGTCTTCTTGGAGTTGTTTATTAATTTTTTCATGTTTAATCTCATCTTTCAAATATCTTATTTGTTGTTTTTTAAGGTTTATGTTATAAATTTTTTGAATGGTATAATCCTTTAAATAATTTACATCTTTTATTGATAAAGGTTTTATAAATCGTAATGTTATTTCTTGTCTTAATTGTAATTCCTTCATTAGTTACTGTAAAGGGATACAATTGTTTAATAAAAGGAGTTCCTAAGATTATTCCTTGGTCTAAATCTTTGGCTAATATAAAGGAATTTTTTATGCAGAAATTTTTTACACATACGTGTGCATTTGTTAATTTGTACTTAATGCTCAATTGTTGCCCATTTGCTCCTTGTAATCTCTCTCTTGTCTTTTCATAATATTTTTTAGGAATTAATCCTTCTCTAATGCAGTTTAAATCTGCACCTGAACCTATTAATGCTAGACTTATTACTTCAAATTCATTATTAATGTTTAACTTGATATAGGTTTGCCATTTTTGGAATTGTATTCTTGATATGGTATTAATGAATTATTCGTCTTCTATTATTTTTGAAGTAGAAGGGTTGTCTTGACGCTTTACTTCGTTTTCCATTTTTAGTGATAATAAATCCGTTCTTATGGTATGAGTTTCGTTTTGTAAAGACAATACTTGATTTTTTAATATATTAATTTCGTGTTGCAGATCTTCTAGAGTGACAGGTGTTGGTTTCTCGAATTTATCTAGAATAGTTTTTATAGTGTATTGATTCTTACTACACTTGTCTTGTCGAATTGATTCTCGCAATTTTAGCAAATATTCCCTCTTTATTTCCTCATCCTTAATTTTATCTATAATTTCTAGTAAAAATTCTTTATTATTGTTTCTTGATAACATATTAATAGTTTTTATTGAACAAAAGCAAGGACCAATACACTCGCAATCTTCATTAGATTGGGTAGAATCGGACCCTTAAGACTGTTCATCAGAATCTTCTTGTATTGCATATATTCTATTGTTGTCATTACTACTAATTGACTCTGAATCTAATTCTATTATATTTAAGAGTTGATTCTTTAATTCTTCTTCTATGCTTAATTCTTTAATTTTATTTTTTAAGGGACATTTTGATGCATAATGGCCATCTTTTTTACACTTATAACAAGTAATATCCTTTTTGAACTTTTTATGAGACTTACGCTTTTTATAGTATTTTGGTTTGTCTTGAAAGTAAGGCTTATATAACCTTCTTTTCTTGTTTTTGTTGTCTAAATATTTTTTCTTTTTATATTTCTTATAAGATATGCAAGGGGGAATAATTTTTTCGTATCCATATTGACTACAGAATCCATTTAATTCAGTTCTTCTTTGTTTTGCTTCGTTCTTTAATTTTGCCTTTAATTTCAAATCTGTACATATTACTAAGGCTTCATTATTTATATAATTAATGATTTCTCTATAATTTAGTTGTTCGTAAGGTATATTTCCATCATACATTTTGTTTAATGAATTTTTTACTGTTTGACTAAGAGCTTCGGTAATCCATTTATGAATTTTTCTTTTCAAAGCCTATTCCTGCAATCTGCTCTTGTATAGACTTTTGACAAAAACATATCTTTATACCATCTAAAATATGTCATTGTGGGACACCTTAAATTCATTAGGATTTCATTCGACCTATTCTGGAATATTGTTGGGTCTCCTAAAAAATATTTTGTTATCGTATATAATAATTTCGGCACAGCATCTTCTTGATCAGCTTGTATCATTATTCCTCCCTCTTGTTTAATAAATATCTTTTTTGCATTTAGTATATGTGTTCTTTGTTCTTCTGTGAGTTCATTATCCCACCATGATTTAAGGTTACCTGTAAACCCTGATATTAACATTCTTGCTATTTGATGGTCAGAATTATTATTTATTTGATAAGCGGTAGATGCCATTAACATTTCTTGTATAGTATTCATTATTTGGTGTTCGGTCATTCCATCTATGTTCCATTCGTAAATGCTTACACCATTATATTGAGCTTGAGTATGCATAGGTCTTTCTTCATATTGTAAATCGGGTACAGTAGGTCTGTTGTAATAATTTTTCATTCTTGGCCTATTGTTTTGCATCCTGATTTTGTTAATGTTAGATTGGCCTTGTAAACTTAAACTTTGAAATTGTTGTTCTAGAGAATTGATATATGTATTATCTATAATTATGTTTATAGAGGTAGATGGTTTGTCGCTTATTGTAAGTTGATCTAATTTGTGATTAATGGTTTCTAATGATTTATTATTGCCTAAGTTGATTTTCGTTACTTTTGGAATGGTGAAAGGTTTGAATAGGGGATTTTGAAGTTGATGTTTTATTTGATCGGCAAAGGAAGTTTGAGGATGTAAAATGGGATCTCTCTCTCGGGGGTTAAAGAGTGTGGTTTCGATGCGATTGAGCTGATTGGCCATGGTATAGAGAATTTGATTAGAATAATTATGTTGATGTTGAACGTTTTTTATGTCTTTTGTTGAAATATTCCGATGATCATCGGTTATTGTTTTAAACGGTGATACGGTAATTTCCATATTTTAATGATTGAGTTTTATTTCTTCTAAAGGAGGATGTATTGAGACTATTGTTTGATTATGAGCAGTTTTCCATGTGTTGGTTATGTTTGTCATCATATTCAATTTATTTTCAATTTTAATAATTAGACTTAATTGTTGAAATTTCACTTGATTAGTATAGTAGTCTCTGTTGGATAACCAATCGAAAAAGAAGATATTTTGCTTTAGTATGTTCATATGTTCATACCATATTGTCTTTAATTCAGTCCTAAACTGCTCATTTGTAGACAAAAAGAAGATTTGTTTTCTTGTTGCATTTTGAGGGCTCTTAAAGTCTTGCCTTAATAGGTTTTTGTCTATACCAAAACCTAATTCATTATTTATTTTTGACAAGGTGAAGATTTGCGGATTAGCTCCCAGCATTTCAAAATGCGTAGAAGAAGATGGTTGTTAGGGAGCATTTAGGACTTCGTACATGGGTTGAGGAATGGATGGTCCATAATTTACGACTGATAATTTTGGATTACTTGTTGAAGGTCTAGATCTAATGATCTCTTCTATGTATACTGGATTTCTAGATGATTTGATCAACAAAAAGTTTTTAATCAAAACTGATTCTTCTGCATCAAAATATGTTTTGCAAAAGGATGTTAAAAATTTAATTTCAAAACAAATATCTGCTCGATGGCAAGCAATTTTGTCATGTTTTGAAATTCAGCATATTAAAGGATCAAACAATATTTTTCCTGATTTTCTATCTCGTGAGTATTTGCAGGGTAAAATTCAAGAATTCCTAAAACCATAAAATGAGTGAAAAACACAAAGCCAATTTCACTCCAAAAACTAAAGAATCCTATGCAATGAAGACTCATTTAACCAAAATGCCCATAACTTCAAAAAATCTTTACAATATGATTTCCAAAAATCCATATGCTTTGTTAGATGAAGATGTTACATCTTCTTCATCTAACTATCGACAAGCATTAACTAAATCAACAAGGCATTTTGCCCCTTCTACACCAAGGTCTTCTGTCCTAGCAGGAAAACCTAATCAGGGATTAAGTCTCTCTATAAAAACACCTACCTCACTCCCTACCATCAACCAGTCTCCACAATATGTCGAAAAACCTGACTTCCAAACTGTTTTAGCAATTAAACTTGAATACCTGTAAAACTCTTTACAAGAAACACTATCAACTATCTTCCCAGACGAGTTTTTCTTTTTACTTCATAATGTCTTGAAAACCCGTACCTATTATGAATTTATTCTGGTCAACACGACTCTATTAAAATCACCCATAACTATTGTAAAGACAACCCTTCTCAAATAGCATTTTCTAAATGTAAGATCAAAAAGATCCTTCGTCCAAAAGATTGGGGACAACACGTCATGGAAACAAAAGCTTTTTCTCAACACTTTATACCTTCAAGATATGATTATTTTGAGTATCAACTTGCCTGGTTCAACACTTTTTTCCTTCAACCTGGTACTCACTCATGACTT
>JAJEJH010001878.1:0-15593 GCA_026122585.1 Anacardium occidentale
GAGGGAGCGAAGATTTCAAGAAATGAACAAGAAGAAGAGGAAAAAAATTGAAGTGAAAATGTGTTTGCATGTGCATGTGATATAATGAGTGGCAATGTCAGTCCATGCATGTGATACAAGTGGGGGTTTAATTTGTTGAAACCGAGAGGAAGAGAATATAATGCATGGAGTATGGAGGGAGTTCTCTCTGTCAGGGTTTTTAGCACACTACACTACTTATCTTGGGCTTTGAATTGAATGCATGTGCCTACTTTCCATCTACTTGATTCAGTGCTGCTTGGTCAATTTCAGTCAACATAAGTTACATTACGAAATTCAAAGATTAGGACCACAAAATGGTGGATACACACACATACACACAAATGCATGGACTTGTTTCCCTTATGCGGTTATGAATTTTTTCTTCTCTCCTTTGAGTGTTTTATGGTTGATCCCGATTATCCCGCTTGGAGCAGCAAAACCCAAAAAAAAAAAAAAAAAAAAAATCAACTAAGGCGTCTCCTTTTCCCTCTAATCCAAGAGAAGATACAAAAAAATGTCATTATCAGCTCATAATAAGGGTTTTACTACCTTTATCGAATAATTTGTAAATGAAAGAGTCGATCAAATTTGCAGTTCTTATTTCGGACACATCATTAATTTAGAAAATACATGATTATAATATTAATTTATTGATAAACTATATGTATTATAGTAGGGTAATAACCGACAGAAAACATCTATATTATAAAAATCTTTTGATTTATTAAGGATAAGAAATGATCACATGATTATCTTCTTTTGATTAACACTTCCCCAATCAACAATAGAGTTGGAGTTGTGTAATTTCTCTTCAATGGATTTCTAACAAGTTATAAATATCCTTGGGCAATTAAACTGTATAAATTCTTCATATACATGACTTTATCTAGAAAGCTTTATACTGTTGATTCGGAAACTGGTAATAAAACGTTAAGCTGTTAGAATTAAAACATAATTACGAATTATGAGGTTTATTTACCTTACAAGGGACTATTCTTGCTTACATGGACATATATAGCAAATGTAAATATAGGTCAGGAAAACAAGAGCAATGTGTGGTTCATCCCTAGGATGGTCAATCAAATTATAATTTCACTCGGCAAAAAGAGAGGAAGATATGATGAAACTTACCAGCAGGTGCCTGTGCCTGCGCGCCTCTATAGGTAATTGGGGCTCTTGTACTATGAGCAATCTCGGCGCTTTATATCATGTTTAATCATTCCATGCAGATTTAAAAGTGAGAAAATAAAGGACTGCCTACGTCCTCTTTGCGGGTTATCTTCCTTGTTTCATCCTTATAACGCTCAAATATAAGGTAATCCCACCTGAAAAGTCTTTCATATAACAAAAGTACTAAGTTCATAGCTGAAATCCTGACATTAAGTCTGTGTACAAATGAATGAGAGTTGAGAGTTGTAGTAATTAGTTCAATGAAGCTACGCCTTAAATGAATGATATGTTGCATAAATATGTGATCACACGAGCTGAGAGACAATCTCTTTCTCCTCTCTCGTCAATATATTTGAAAGCGAGTACCGTTTGAAACTTTAATGGTATTGAAATATGATTATGTGACAAAGATACAGTAGTGAAGTGTGTTTGGATTCTCTCTCTTTCCACAAATTCCGTTTCACACAAACAAAAACACACAACATGTTTTCTTTTGCAATCTTGTGATAGAGACTGGTTGGTAGGGCTGGTGTCTTTTTTTGGTGGAGGATTAAAAAAAAAAATGTAAGGAGATGGTGTTCTGAAGTGTTGTTGGATAGTTTGGCATGGCGCTAGGTCTGCATAGTGGAATGTGAGGTAATCATTTCAAAGCGAAAAGGGGGCCAACTTTCTATGAACTCTTTGCTTTTTCGATTATCCCATACCAATGCATGTCCCCTTTCTAACTAAGCAAACCCTTACACGTCTTCAGAATATTCTTATTTTTTTAGATGACAAACTGCCTTTGATCACTCCATTTTTTTTTTAAACACATGGGGCGCTTGGCTTATTTGAATAGACTCCTTTATCCTAAAACTTTAATTAATGCCTTTTTCCCTCCTCTTAATTTTAATTTGTTTTGAATATTGAGTTACGGTTGTGAAAATCTCCAGGCATAATTGATTCATTTTCTTTTATTTTTATACATACTACACTATGAGATCCTAAAAAATTTCATCGATGAGTACCGTATTATTGTGAAACGACCTTATGCTTCCCTAAACTCTTCCTTCATTCATTCTAAAATTATTTTATGGTTGAACATAATTAAAGAGATTTGGAGATGTGCTATACACATTCTCCGATTATACGAGAGATTTTGTACAAGCTGTCTTCTAAGATTGAAAAAAAGCTGCGATTTAGCACGAGGATAAGGAAATATATATGCTAGTCTAATACAAACGAATTTTCTATCTCTCGGATACACGCATAAACATATATACAGGTAGCAGGAGGCAGAGGTATTAGCCCAATTTGACAGTGTACTGTTCATTCATCTATGAGAATCTCAAGCACGCTTGGTTGACACATTCATAGGAATTTACGAGTGCAGAAACCACATAATAAATAAATTTTATAAAGTTAAACAGAAGCAGCAGACGCACTGCCTGCAATGCATTGCATGCCACCGAATCCTTAATATTCCCTCTTCCTTAATTATTATTCCTTTATTTCATCTTCCCTGCTTCCCACTCACCATCATCACCAAAGCCTCATTATTTCCTGTTCATAATATGCTTTTTAATTACTTTTATATATTCTCTCTCTGTTTTTCATGGCCGGCTGTGGTTCGGACTTCTTTCTTTACAAATCTACCACTTTCTTCCTTTCGATCATTATTTTCATCCATCTGTTATTATTAGTTTTGCTACCAAAAGGGTACTTGCAATGAAACTCAAAATGACTTCAGAGTTTGCTTTTTGCATTCTCTTTTCCTCTCTCTCCCACACACCCCGTGTCATAATATATATATATATATATCTTTTGGACCAAACCCACAAATCTATAATTGATATTCAATAAGCCCAGGCTCAGGTAATTTATTTCTAATCCACTTACAACGGCGAAAGACTGAACTTCAATTATATGTAGTGCATTGGAATCAACAAGTTTCTATCCAGACCAACCAATGTCAATATTAGGCAAACTATACCACGCATATATACTAGTTTATATGCAAATCACATCGCTTTGAAATTTTCATATGTATCGTTACATCAATAACCTCACAAATGCATGTCAAGTTAAAACATTGTCATACTTCTTTAAATTCATATATACCCGACATTCACTATATTTATAAGTAATTATAAACCTACCATCACTCACACTAGCCAGTTTTGTGTTCTTAATTTACCTTATTATGAGCTCCATATCTGATTAAAATTTATGCCGAGGTAAACGTTTAAAAGCTGAAACATATATTTGACCAGTAAGAAAAAAGGGACAAATTTTATTTTCATACGAGGGCGTGTGAGGATATTAAATTGAATTCAATCAAAGTGGCCTCGCAAGGCAAACAAACCTTTTTATTTTCCTTTCTTTTCACTCATTCTAGATGGTGTTCATGTCATGGCCGCTTTAATTCTTGCATACACCGAATGATATGATAATCAATATGCCATAATAAAAATAATAAAAGGAAACCTATTCCTTTCACTGGGTAAAGCCATATCATAATTTATTTGAGGGGCAAACACAAAATAAAATCAGGGATATTCCGTAATGTTTTTATTATGTAAATCATCATCAATAGAATAGCACCATATGAGTAGACAAAATAAATTTCTATGATCTGTGAGCTGTTTTGTTGGCTGCTTGCATTGGAAGTAAAGGCAGGCCACGGTTAACAACTCCAAGGATTTTCTTTGGCTCTATGCAAACCAAACAATCACTTTTCGATTTTCTCTTATATACGCATGTTTCACTCTTTAAAATGCCACCAATTTTTTTTCCTTAAAATAATGCAAACACGACTAAATTAAAGGACCCATGAATTGTCAGATGAAAAAATGTTTCATCAACTTTTTTTCATCTCCGTACGTATAAATATATAATACAGCTATACCTGTACGCATAAGGGAGGTATAATTGAAACGATTTGAGATCAAAACGGATCAAGAAAGATGAAGAAAGAGGAGGGTTTCGAGAGAGTTCGAAAAATTAGTGTGAAAATACCTCAATTTATATTAAGAAGGAAAAAAATGATTACACCAACAACACTGGGAGAAAATGATAAATACTTCTTCATTACCTTTCAATATAATATACTAAACATTTTATATACAAGCAATCTGGTGTTAGACTATCATGATTGGAAGAAAATATAATCACCACTATCAAATTTGAACAGAAATACAGATTATAATAATCATTTACAATTCGATTTACTTAGATCGTGATGAGAAAAAAGGAACCTTAATATCAAATGAGTCTTTTGAATCAAATCCATCTTTTTGTTCTCTTCCAAAAGTGAAGGGTGAGTTTAAAAAAAAAAAAAATCAACATTGAGAGAATAACAAGAAGAACAAGAAAGAAGATTTAAGAGAAAATGATAACAGTTTTTTTTTTATTACCATTCAATATAATATCTCAACAACTTATATACAAACAAATTGGTGTTGAATTGGCACGATTAGGAAAAAAAAAAATCACTACCATTAGATTTGAATAAAAAATATAAACTATAAAAACTATTTGTCACTCGATTTGTTGAGAGAGTGATGAGAAGCAAAGAACCATTGCAACAAATAAGTCTTAAATCAGATCCCTTCCCCAAATGTGAAATGGTGAATTGCAAACAAAACTCACCATTTTACTCAATCATTCTTAAACTCATCTCAACAATCATAGGTGCCCACTAACACCTTTGACCAATCAACCCCCATTTTGAAATATTTTTCACACATACTACTAAATTTGTTAATAAGAACTTATATAACATAATGTTTTCCATCATCTCACTTACTAACCATTGACACTTACTAACATCTTCCCGTACCTTCTTAAAGCCTACATTAATACATTTACTACACCAATTATGTATTTAGTTAACACACCAACAATTTATATCTCTGTTAATATTGCTCATAACATCATTAATACAATAACTACACATTAATTAACAAAACAACCGCTTATATTTAGCTACGTCAATTGTCCATTATTTAACACACCAATTCATGTATACATCTTTTATAGTAACATATAACTACACCACTATTGCATAATCTATATCTATTCACAATCACAATAATGCTCCAAATAACCATATCACAACTGCAAATTTTTCATTAGTTAAGAATTACAAACATCATCAACATTACAAACTTCACCGCATACATGAGTAGTACTACAAATTTACACTAGCATAACTACATCTTCAACTGTATAAAGTTTCATCATCAACATTGCAAATTTACTTCAATATAACTACATCATCAACATCACAAACTTAAAACATTCATCTTTAACAACACAAACTTCAAATTTTACCAATGTAATACTATATTGGAATCATACCATTAGATCATCAACACTACAAACTGCAAAAAAAACATCATCAATGCTACAAATTTACACCAACATAACTACCTCATCCACATGACAAACTTAAAAAAAATGAGCTACACCACTAAATTAACAATGCTACAAAAATTCAAATCTGTTGGATCTATGTATATTTTGATCTGATGAAAAACTTAAATTAAAATATCTAATTAGTTTTTGCATAAATTGAAACATGATAAAAATGACAAAAAAGTTTTAATTTTATAGATTTGATCAAACACACGATCGTATGTGCCTTATAAGGGAACACACAAGGTCACTTAGTCATGTAGGTCTCTATGGACACATGACCATGCAATTTTCGAGTGCATGTTCATATGTCATGACGTGGAGACGCACTACAAAGATTCCTGTACAAGTCTAGCTGTGCACGTGTCAAATAATCATCACTAGACGTACGCTTGTGTAGAAAGTTAACATGACCATGCAAAGATCAATTCTTGTTCGGGTGCCTCTTGTAAGGGATATTGTACCCAAGATTGTGTGACTTTCTAAAAATCTGAGGAAGTAAAAATATGAAGACACACGGTTGTGTGTGTAAAGCACACACCTGTGTTTGATTGGCAAGATATGAAAAATTCGATGTTGGATTGTACTCACTGTTAGAAGCACAATCGTGCATTAGGAGCACACAATTGTATGTCTACCCAGATTTATCCCAACAACTCTCAAATCTATTGTAACTACTATTTTCTTCAAATTCTATATAAGCCAACTAAATTAAAGGAAGAAATGTTAGCGAGAATTAAGTTTTAGACTTTTACTATTTTATTCTTTAATTCTTTTCTAGTTTCTTATTCTAAAACTTCATTATAAATCTTTAAAAGAGTATGTGAGTGAGCTTATTTTTTGTATCAACTTTTGAGAGACATTTTTTCTTGTAACTTCAAAAGCCCAAGGGGTGTAATCTTATAAAACTAGTGATTGGACAAATTTCCATGAAATTATTATAAAGAAAATAATCTATTGCATCAAAATTAGTGTGAAAAACAAATTCTTTTGATCAAAACTATTATATCTTTTAGGTTTGAAGATAGTAGAGAAAATGTTTCAAGTAAGGTTGCATAAAAAAATAGATATAAGAAGCTTGTGGAGAAGCACTGATTCACTTTAAAAATAGGTTAAACAATCTCTTCTCTCTCTTTTTATTTTGTTTATGTGCTTTATATTTGATTAATTAATTGTTTGCTTTATTTTTGCAAAAAATTGTTTTTAAATAGAAAGTTTTTATAAATCTTATTCACGTCCCCTTTGGGATTAGTCATTTATTGTACTTGAGGTTTAACAAAATCATACATCATTAACACTATAAACTTTTAAATAACATATTACAGTACTGCATTGCAACATCTTAACAGTAGAGATTGATCAATAATTGTCATAAATAAATACTTCAAACAACTAATCTATAAAGAATCGACAACTATCAATATTAATGCCTATGATAAAAGCTCCAGTAAATACTTCAACAGTAAACATTTTTAAAGCCTACATTAATACATTTACTACACCAACAGCTTATATCTTCGTTGATATTGCTCATATCTCCATTAATACACTAACTACACATTAATTAACACAATGACTACTCATATCTGGTTACATCAATTGTCTATCATTTAACACACTAACTCATGTCTACGTCCTTTATAGTAGCATATAACAACACCACTATTGCAAAATATACATTTATTCACAATCATAATAGCACTCTAGATAACCATATCACAACCACAAAATTTTCATTAGTTAAAAATTACAAACATCATCAACACTACAAACTTCACCATATACATAATTAGTATTACAAATTTACAATTAACATAATTACATCTTCAACTATATAAACTTACATCATCGACATTGCAAATTTACTTCAATATTACTATGTCATCAATATTACAAACTTAAAGCATTCATCTTTAATAACACAAACTTCAAACTTTTACCATTAGAATACTATATTAGACATACCACTAGATCGTCAACACTATAAATTCCAAAACAAACATCATCAATGCTACAAATTTACACCAATAAAACTATATCATCAACATGAAAAAATTAAAAAAAAAAAATGAACCACACCGCTAAATTATCCTACATCATTAACATTATAAACTTTGAAATAACATATTACAGTGCTGCATTGCAACATCATAACAATAGAGATTGATCTATAATTGTCATAAATAAATACTTCAAAGAACTCATCCATAGATAGTCAACAACTATCAATACAATTCCTGTAATAAAAACTCCATTAATATTTTAACACCACTTCAATAGTAAATACTTCAAAAAAATTCTTCATTAACACTATAGTTTCTCATCATTGGAGAATAAGTAAGTATTAGCAATACAACAAATAAGAACACCACTCCTAAGAAGTATTACCCTTTGGTGAGAAATGCTACTAAACTTAACTAAATAAGCATGACAAATCTTAATTTGATTGGCATCAAATAAAACTTATACATAAATTATGAAAATACCCTTAGCATCATTCATTATCAAAAGCGTTAAAAGATGTCAAAATTCAATAAAATAGTAAATCCATACATAAAATAATTTGCCTATAGGTACATAAATAAAACCAAATCAACACATAAACATAAACAAAATGATAGAAACATCGTTCTGCAACCTACACTAACTGACTAGCCTCCCGTAGTCATCATCCTCACATGTTAACTGTAAAACATGGAAAAAATGAGAATGAGTGACAATCAATCAGTAAGTTAGAGAATTTAGTCCTACACATCTATCACTTATCCCTTTCTACTAGAATGAGTTTCACATAGACATTCAAGATCTTTTGTGATATCTTGTGATAAAGACCATTTATCTGGTAGAATTAATATTTCATACATTTTGCACTATGTACTTGTCATATTATTCCTTTTTTTCATGAAATCTTATTAGACATGTTTTGTTGCATCATGGGATGATAATCATGTGTCTTAGCGATGACTTAGATTATCATGATCGATTCTTTCACTACCTTAATTTAGCTTAAAAAGAGAATGAATTGCTCTAATTTCTCATATGTTGAGCATTATGAGCCTTATGTGGTATGAGATTATTGAGAGTCTACTTTTATCAATCGATTAGAGAGTTATTTGTATAAGTTTGTGAAAATGGTAAGTTATTTAACTTCAAGACTCCTTTGCTACTTGCAAACTTACATAGTCTTCTTATTTTATGTTGAAAAAAATGATATTGCACAGTGTTCATTTGTCTATAACAAAATAAAAAGGTTCAAAGTTTGATTCCTTTTCAAAGGGAGATGATTTTATAAAGAGACATCCTACTTGTTTTTTAGGATAGTTAATAAAAGAAAAGTGTTCCTTTATCATTATAGTGAATAAGAGTATGTGCTTCATATGGGTACGTAAGAACATCTTGCATCAATGACTTTCTTAATATAGATATGAGAAGAAACCAAGTGTAAGCTTACTCTGTTATAAGAAGGACACATGATGTTCTTTGCCTTTGTTCCTCTTCTTAAGCTTGTAACATAAAACCAAGTGTCAAAGCGCATCATGACCTTGTCTTAAGGCCATAATAGACAAGATGAAACCATTTGAAAAAGCTTCAAGTAGATCTTTGAAAGCCTACTACATTTATGAAGCTCGATATCTTTGCTTACTATTGTGTTAAAGTAAGTGGCTATATATCTTGGTTGCTTGATTGATTATTATCTACATGGTGGTGATAGGAGGTGTAAGTTAAGGTTAACACACCAGATTGATAGCATAAATTAATACACCCTCAACTAGTGTGAGTTATATTCCTTCGAGATGTATTGCTTGTGATAATTGGAATTTTGTAAATATGAGTTATGTACAGACATCACAAGTTTATACCATCCTTATTTTATTTGAGTTTTGCTCACATGTAGGTTGCATTATCCTTGAAGCCACTTATGCTCTAAACCACGCATATCGAGAATCATTATCTCTTAACAATTGCACGTTGGTGTCTTTACAGCCTAAACATAGAGTGCATTCTACTTGGTCAATGTTGCTCAAACGTAAATCATGCACTACACAAAAAAAAGGATGAAAGCTCCATTAATACAAGTTATAGTCTAGCATGTCTAACACTAATTCTAGGGTCTACTTTTAACTACCTTTACTAGAGAGACTTGGCTTATCAAAGCCAATTATAACTAGGGTTAGATTCAAATTGAATCAAATACAAATATGTATATGTTCATATTTGGCTTCATTAATTATGATTCGATTCACATTCAAGTTCATGTTTGCCGAATTTTTTTATAGTAAAATTTGTGTTCATGTTCAATTTGTTTAATGTAGTTTACATTCGGTTCGTATTCATATTCAATTCATATAATTTGTATTTATATTTTATTAAAAATTATAATTAATAAAATATAGTTAAAAATTTTTTAATTTAAATTCAAGTTCGTGTTTGGTTTATATAGTTTGTATTCAAGTTCATGTCTACCGATTTTCAAAACTATAATTTGGATTCGTATTTGTGTTTGAATTTATACAGTTCGTTTCTAATTCGTTTAAAATAAATATAAAAACGAAGTCGAATATATTTAGTTTAAATCTAGCTCTAGTTATAATACTAATTAAGATGTCAAATAGATGTTATCATTTAAACTAAAATCTACTTTATAGGAAACCTCTTTTTTTTTTTTTTAATAATTTTTTATATTTATAAGATAAAGTGACATAGTCAATATCTCATGAATTATATTTAATTTGAATTCAAATAACAACATTCTATTCTGTTACATATTTTAAGAAAAGACTATAATTGAAAATTAATAAGATAAAAAAAAAAGGGCATACCAACTGTCAGATTGCATTCTTCGGACAAGGAAAGTCTATATTAATAGATCAGAGATTTACTTTCTCTAGGATGTGTTACGTGGGACGACAAAAAGCTTGATTGTTTATTATACAAGCATGAATAATTAATGTTACATTGAGCATGTATATTTGTATTAAAATTCGTGCCACAGCTACAGCCACAGCAGTGACACGGGGACCCTGATTACGGAGTTTCCAACAACAATGATGATCATAGGCATTGCACATGAGGCAGGAACATGATAGGTGATAAAGAACTCATTATATGTTAGTTGAAGGTTGGAGAAAACAAAGGCAGGCTTCTGAAATTCTGAGACAGGCAATGGGGGTGGGGGGAGTTTTGTATGGACGTGCGTGGGGGGCTGTGTTTGTTGCGGAAGAAGTGGACCCCAATCTGCTGACTGCGCGTGCAAAGCCGAACTTCATGGGGGGCTCTTCTGCGGACCCCCCACTGTATACAACTTTAATCAACGCACTTAATTAATACTATAAAATTCTTCATGGGTTCCTTAAGGATTATACATTTTAATTTGACTTTTTCTCTGTTCATTCAAATCTGGATGGGATGGGTTGGGTTGGGCTTGTCACGGTTGTGTCATGTCGACGTCTGATATTACAGCCAACCCACCAGAGAATAATAATTTCAACATTAACATGCTTTTTTTCTGGACAAGTGGGAGTTTGTCGTAATAAATAATAACATCGTGTAGATAAACAACTATGCTCGTAGTTGAATCTTATTATTAAAATAAACAGATCTTTAATCATGATCAGACTTAGATTGGATTCCCACTTGTGAGAATGAGTCAAGGTCGGCCAGTGCCCCTGTGTCTTTTTTGCTCTTGCATGGCGGTTATGGGTTGAGTTCGCGATTCATATACGCACAAATCCATAGTGGGCTTGTGAAATGACATTGAAAGTTTAGGTATCAAATAGGAAGAGGATTTAAATTTTTGCAGTCAACAGTCACATATTACGAACTTTATTAAACAGTGCAGCCCTCATAAGAACATTTTCAGTCGCTTTGGCTATATTATTAATATGTTTACCTAGAGTGAAAATCAGACTATATTGTATTTTTATCTTATAATGTAAGTATTTTTGTCTTTCATAATTAGGAATAAATATTCTCGCCAGAACGGTATAAGTAACTTTATATTATATCTAGCCATTTCCAGTGAAGCACAAAGAATGACTATACGGTTGCTTCAAGAGTGAGGTATGGAACGACTGAGCCTTGTTAGCATGGCAGAGATGCTTCTGCTTTGCCTGAGTACGCAAGTAGAACTGAGGCCAATCGCGTGGTTTTGGCATGGCTATTTCTTTAACCAGATACACATTGGATCAATTGTCTTCTGTGACACCTTTCCTCGTTCAAAAACAGCTTGCCAGAAACTACCTCATGAACCATTGTTACGGCATGGCTATTTCTTACACCAAATACACCTGGTTCAACCACAAACTGAAAGGCTACAAACTACAAGAACAATATGGAACCTCGATGGTTTTAAGACACTATGACCACATTCAATGTAACGCTTTATCCATTAGCCAGGCTCTAACTGATCTAAAGCTCTTAATTAAATACCTGCCTTCAATTAGGGCTGGATACGAAGCGAACCGAGCCCGAACACGATCTTGGTCGGGCTCGCTTCGGTTGGGCTTCTCAAATGTCCGGGTTCGGCTTGTGTTCGGCGAATAGTTTGGGTTGAAAGTTCGGGCTCGCATTCGTCCGAGCCATTAGCGACGAGTTCGTTCGTAAGGCTCGGCACTGTTGCTAACCTACCGTAACCACCACAGCTTCTTCGTCGCGGTCAAGCACACGGCGCAGCTGGATTACAAGTTACAACCGAGACGGAACGGCCACGACGAGGTAAACGAACGGGACCGGTCGAACAGGTGCGTGCAGTGCAGCGTGCGCCTCGTCGTCGTCGACTCTGGATTTCCGAGAGAGAGGAGAAGATGGAAATGGAAGAAATCTGGTTCTGGCTTGGAATGGAAGAGTGGAAGAAAAATGCGAGTGCAAGCTGGATTTCCGAAACAGAACGAGCTGTTCGTTTTAACCGAACATTTCGTTCCGAGTTCGGGTTCGTACTCGTTTTTTCCGAACAGTGCCATGCAAGCTCGGGTTCGCGTTCGGTTCGGGGTATGCTCAGCTCGTTTCGCGCTCGAACGAAGCGAGCTCACAAACGAGCCCGAACCCGTTCGTCTCGTATCCAGCCCTACCTTCAATTCATTTTTAAGAAAACAGTATAAATGTCACCAATGAAACACCAGAGATAAAGAAAAGAAATTGCAGGACTGGAACGGGGAATGAAATTAAGAACAGTTTGTTCATGAAAAGTAAAGATGAAGAAAAATCATATCACTACCTACTGCACATACAAAAGCATACAGCCTTAATGTACAAGTGACATCTAACCTTAGAAATTTTGTTGGCTTCACAAAACTACAAGTGTAAGATCCTGAGGAGTTTTGTGAATGACTTAAAACAGCTCTTCAAGATTAGAAGAAACCTTAATTAAACAAAACCTCTATCTCAGTAGCATCTGTAAAATTGCTTATGAACCACTCCTAAAAATGATGTTTAAAACAGCAAATTATTTTTAGTTTAAGTCGCAAGTTCTAATTTAGAAAATAGAAAGAACCACAAGTGGTAAATATTGTCCCCCCGAAACACCATAAACACAGACAAATTTAGAGAAGCTTGAACTCTTTTTTAGTGTGTGAATGAACATTGTAGTTCTATAGATCTCACTAAATCCTGACAAGAATACCGAAGCTCCATGAATGTTAATCTAACAAATCATTTTAATCTCTTCTCATTTAACAAGCAAGCAGAGTCATTTTCAATAATTCTCTAAAAAGGACGGATTCCTACTCGAATGATTCAGCAATTTCCAGAGAAACAGACAGTGACGAGGCACCAAATAATTCAGACTCTTTATTCAATCTGGTGCTTCATATGAAGGTGGATTAATCCTAGATGTTGTTTTCAGAGGCATAAAACCAAAATTAAGTCAAATGATAATATAGAAATGACTGAATATGTTAAATTAAAGGATGGCTGAATTAATGAAACAGAAAGTATACATTTAACTGGTTTGTCCATCACGTTGCAAGCGAAGAAAGTCTTGCCAAGAAAAGCAGACTTTTAACCTCATCGAATTCCTTTGAAAGAGAGAGTAAAAAAAAAAAAGTTGCACTTACGGATCAATGCAATTTCAGAATATAATTTGAAGTTCGCCAACTAAGGATTGAAAACCTTCAGTCTGAATACAAAAACAAAAAATAAAATATATATATTGTAATCTTATGAAATTGACTTTTCTCCTTCCACTACCGCATAAAATATTATCCGTGTACGAGAAGCAATCTCCAAGTCAAAGAAGGATCATTTTATATGTCTGGTTTTAAATGATTAACAATTCAGAAATGCAAGGAAAGGCAATCAATTGTGTAATATACTGGATTTTTCAGGAAGTGCAATAAATTGTGTATGATGCTGATATAATGTATACATGAATACATGAGACAAAGGCTCTATATTACTCAAGGCCAAGGGTTTCTTTAAAAATAAAATTTTAGCCCTAACTTTTAAACATTCAAACACGCATTAAATTTAACTATTAACGATTAATGATTAAAAATATTTTTTATTTTTTAAATAAAAATTTTAAAAATAATAAAATAAATTTTATAAAAATATTTAAAAACATTTTTAAAAATTTTAAACTATTAAAATAATAAACCACCATTATCAAAAATGTTGATAATAGAAAAATAAATCAAATGACTAAAAACGACTATTTAGTTTAGGAAACAGTCAAATCTAATCATTTTGTTTGATAAAAACAACTATCAATTATGATAAAAAAGATCGATTTTGAGCCCAATAGCTATTTTCGACTACGATTGGAGACAGAGTCAGCCAACAACAAAGAGATTCAATGACTACAACTGTTGATGGGAGTGATTAATTTTTTTGATTTTTGATTTTTAATATTTTTATTTTTATTTAGATATTAAATTTTTTTTATCATGAGAAAGTTTAATTATTTTATCAAAAATGTTAAAAAAGTGATTGAAAAATATCCACAGACAAGTGTTTAAAATTATAAAAATTAAGAAATAGAATTTTGTTTTGTGAAAAAACCTTGAGTGGGAATATGTCAATTAAACAAGGAAATGCTCAACCCAAAGTCACTAAGGCATGTTCCCTCGCTGCAAGCTCATAATGTTGAGCATGAGCAGGGAATGGATTGGGAAACATGTGTGTCTATACTCAGTGAATAATTAAAAAATTAGAAGCAATTTCTTTCATGGAATACAAAAATAGTGAAACATCCCAAAGAAGCCAGATGAGAAGGAATATTAGTGCAGAAAAAGAGATAGATGTCAGGGCTGAGAACAAATAAGATTCCACATCAGGGAAAATCCTGTTCATTTTGGGCCTTTCTTCTGCAATCCAACTAAAGCCCCTACCATCTCCAGAGCTCACGTCTTTGACTCCTCGGGTGACTCTTGTCTTTTATTATTGGATTAAGCCTCCAGGATGATTTAAATGGGTGTTGTTGATGTCATTTTAACTTTTAAATGGGTTTTTAATTTTTTGGGTTTGACGTAATTGTCATGAAGTTTTCAAACACTTTCCTTGTGTAGACCAACTTCTTAGTTATAAAGATAATAATTATAATTGTAGAGGTGGATGTAGAAGAATGAATGTCCACGTTCCTCATAAGTACTGTTGTCCTCCGTCAAAACAAAAATGCTGAATGGCACGAAGAAGATGAATCAGATACATGAAACGGAGCGTGGCGAAAGAGACTCAGACATTTTCAAACCCACCAATCAAGAATTTCACAAACTTCTTGAAAAAACAAAAGGCCAAAGGATAATTTCCCACCCATAGTTGGAGGCGGGGACAAAGTCCCACCCACTTAAGTTTAAAAGTCTGGATTTTCATCCATCACCTATTTTTTTATTATTTTTATTAAAATTATTAAATTACCCTTTCAAAAATTAAAAATTTATAATAAAAATATAAAATAATTTTTAAATATAAAAATTTTTAAAAAAATTTTGAAATTTAAAAAATCGCAGTAGCCACTGCCGTCGGCACCGGCGGCGGTGGCCGCCCATAATAAAACCAGGTGGCCATTT
>JAJEJH010001879.1:0-15583 GCA_026122585.1 Anacardium occidentale
TGCCACTTCCACTACCACTCGAGGGCCCCACCGAAGTACTATCCTCTTCCTCGGAAGATCTCGGAACACGGCCTCTCCTACCTCTCCTATCTGAAGAAACCACGGAATATTAGGGTCAACAAGCACAAAACAGATACTACTGTACTTACACCGAGAGGAAGACGAGCTCTGGCTGCTGGGATACGTTGAAATACACACATATGCACGTCGAAAACAATGCAATTCACACATATGTACACAGTTTTCCGCTTTGATATCGCTCTGATACCAAAAATGTAAGACACCTCAGAAGGGTATTACTGTTCACTGTTTAATAAAATAATAATAAATAAATAAAGAAAATATGGTCAATAATACCCGACGGAAATGCTTAACTGAACTAAAATATCGCAGCGGAAATACCTGTGGTACATTGTATACATACATATATACATACCCAAATAAAACTTGCATATATTAAAATATTCGCGGAAAACATATACATGTGCATACAACAAAACTGAAGTAAACTGGATCCCAAACGGCAGCCATCTCCTCCTCCCAGCTCCCCACAACTCACCTGCAAAAAGAAAGGAAGGTAGGGAGTGAGTGATAAAAATCACCCAGTAAGCACTTCATATCCACTGACCCTAAACCAACCCTTCTCGAAGGATTCCACAACACCCCACACAGAACAAACTCCAACTGGCAACAATTCTGACAAACACACCTTCGCTGACCGGATACTACCTCATACCCAGTCGTAAAAAACGTATATGAGTATACGTAAACAACCGAGAGTGAAGAGTGATCCGAACCGAACACTCGACCCACCAAACTCTGCTACGGATACTCATAACTGCACTGATCTGAACTGATACTGAACTGATGTAGAACTGATACCGATCTGAAACTGATACTGAACTGAAGCTTACGTGGCTTATCGTGTACTGTTCAATTACTGTTATTTACTGTCTTATCATTCGTTGAATGATATGTTGATGTGTCATATAACAATGACATGCTATGCAATAAGCTGAAAACATAGCTAGGCCTGGGCCTGCATACTGAAAATAGTTTTTCTGAAAACTGTTCATGAAAACTAAGCTGTTGGATCCTGGGATCCCATAACTGAAAATCATGCAAAAGCTTTATCTGAAAGCTATGCAGAAAACTGTGTACCCTGGGGTACCTGATATGCTGAAAACTGTGCTGCGCAGACTGATGAATACAGGGATTCGGCACCTTGGCCATGTGAGTTTCCTATGCAAACACGTGCCACAAACTGTATGGCCCACGTGATGCCATCAGGCCTGGGCCTGGAAACATATCTGAACTGAGCGCCTCGCGCTATACTCATCTGATCCTCGGACCAGGAAAACATAAACTGCTAGCTGAGCAACCCGGCACAAGCCAATACATAGGGCTAGTAATGAGTATATAACTCCTGGTGACACGGGTGCTGAAACTCACAAGTGCCCCCTCGTATTCACCTCTGGAATCGGTGTTTTTCAACTGAAAACATGAATTCGGATCCTCGGATCCATCTCTGAAAACTCTGAATGGCATGCCATGTTATGCATATGCATATGATGCATCATGAAGTCTTAATTGAGCTCAATTTACTGTTTACTATCCATTGGATAGGGTATACTGTGCACATTTCTCAATTAAAGCTTAATATCTCATTTTGGCCTGACGCACGGGCGTACGTGTCGCGTGCACGGGCGTGCGTGAACTCGCACGGGACCGTGACCAAGTCGTGCATATGGTCGTGCGCGATTCTGGAATTTCAAAGCATTTCCTCACATTTCACTGGGTGCACGGGCGTGCATGAACTATGCACGGTCGTGACCCCTCAAATTAGGTCACGCACGGGCACGTAAACACGGTCGTGACCATGCAGAATACGCAGCGTGCACGGGCGTGCCCCTCGGGTGCACGGGCGTGCGTCCTGCTCTGCACCTCCATGACCACTCGGAATCAACACGATTCCGGCCACAAACACAACCCAAACTCAAATCAAGCATAAATCACATGCCAAACACTTCAAATACCCATGAATACTCTTCCAGCCACTCCAAGCCTCCAGCCAAACATCCAACTCAACACAAACATATAAAAGCATACTTTCTCGCACATGAGCATAAACACATACATAAATCATCATCCCAATCGTCTCAAATTGTCATCAACACACAAAGAGAATGTCACAAGCATGCTGGGAACGACTTTCATGCCTCAAACAAGCAACCAAACCAACCAAAATCGCAAGGGAAAGAGGAAAGAAGTGCCTACCTCTTGACATGCTTTCTCTCTCAAGAAGATCACGAATCAAGCTTGCTTTGAAGATCTTGGAAGCTGCTCTCCACTTCTAGGGCGTGAATCCTCTGAAAATCGAAGGAAATTTGGGTGAAAAATGAGTTTGGAAACGGATAAACTCGACTTAAAGCGAAGACAGCTGGAAAAGTGCACATGCACGGGCGTGCATCTCTCATGCACGGTCGTGCATGGCAGGAAAATTGCAAAAATGTCATTTTCCCGCGCTCGCATGCAAATCCATCCAAACGGATCCATGCACAAGCCCTCAAACTCAACAAAACCCACAATTTCACCCCCAAAACTCTCTCACAACCCTAGAAATCTCAGAAATCCCAAACTGAACCCAGATTAGGAAGCCGAAAAGACCAAACTAACCCTGGGATGTTACAATAAGTCAGATAACTTTTTTTTTTATAATCTGGGAACTCCTATCCATAATAGGCAGTCAACTTTAACTGATCGGATAATTTAAAATCAGGGGTTTGTGATCATTTAAACCTGCAACTACAAACCGGATAAATCAAAAGTTATTAGCTTACAGTTTGAATTATGACCACTACTTTGGATAACCAAAACCCTTACTATTAGGTCAAACCTTAGGGGTTAATATGTAACTATTGATGTCCATAAACATGTATAATTTGTTTCTTGATTTAGTGCTGATGATAGACAATTACCTTGGCTTAAGTCATTTGCTTCGTTCGATAAAAAATGTTGTCTATAAAATTATATCTACCTTCAACTCGTTCACTAAATTTACTCTTAAATGTGTATTAAAAAGTCGCAATTGTAAATTATATGTACCCTATATCGATAAGATTGAGAGAAAATTTTTAATCAAGAAAGCCTACAATCTAAGTGTCTTTCTAGGTATTTTCATAATGATTTTTTTTTTTAACAAATTGTTTATAACTATTTATAAATAGATAGACGTAATATTGTTTATGATTATTATAATTATTTATAAATAAGTGGATAAACGTAATACTGTTAAGACACATTTAACTAAGGATATAGTTCACAAGTTAACAAATAAACATGAATAGATGAGAGTATCGTTTATAAGCTTTTTTTTTTTATATTATTTATAAGCAGATAAACGTGAAATAAATCGATAAATATGATATTGTATAAGTATTATTCATGTTATTATTTATAAGTTTTTAATTTTATAGACAAGAATAAAATATATTTTAAATTAAGGTTTTAAATTATACAAATATAATAGGTAGAAAGTTAATTAAAGTTATATAAAAAGATTTAAGAATGATTATTATTTTCATTAATTGCAAAATTAATTACCTTAATTGGGTTAGCTCATAATCCATAAACCTGAGCTAAGATGTGACCCTCCACTGAATTACAATGATGGTTTGCTTGAACCAGATTCAACCAAGGATAAGTTTCAACACATCCTTCCTGAGTGTAAGCCTTCATAAAATGCTCCCACTATGATATTGGAAGCCTCAACTTTCCTGGGTTTGTAGCTTGACAGAATATTTAATTAATAGAATATTAAAAAGGCCGAAAAACATATTACCACCCAAGGTTTGACTTAACAACAAGTTATCACCTATAAAAATTTTAAAAACCAAATACCCACTTATTAGAGAGGTATTTTTATCATTTTTAATTAAAATATAAAATAAATTTTATAAAAAATATTAAAATATAAAATAAAACAAAATAATTTTAAAATAATAATAAAAATTAAAAAATAAATAAATTTTAAAAAAATAATCACCGCTACCCGCGGTAGTGACTACCCTTAATCTTACTAAGTAGTTGAAAATGATTATCTAGTACTATTGGTGGCCACATCGCCATTGTAACGACTATATCTGATCGTCAATAGTATCAAGTAGTCGTTTCTTGCTACTTGATAAAGTTAAAGGCCGCTACTACTGTTGATAACGATAGCTACTTTTTAAATATTTATTTTATTATTATATTAATATTATTTTATTTTAAATTTATTTTTAATATTATTTATATTAAATTTTATTTTAATTTTAATATTACTAAATTTTATAAAGGGTATTTTGGTCTTTTTATAGTAAAATGTGAGTACTTGATTTTTAAAACTTTTATGGGGTGATAACTTGTCATTAAACCAAACCTTGGGTAGCAATATGTTATTTGACCTATTAAAAATTAATTAATTGTCTTCTTAAAAATGCAAAGCCTCGTTCATTCATAGATAGATTTTGTTAAGTGAGAATTTTCATTATCAAGTTTCATCCCTCCCCTTGCCAAATTACCATCATTCTTTTTTAGGTTACCATCTTCTTCTTCTCTTCTTGGTTTCAGATAGTTGTCGGTTTCATCCTCTTTCTTTAAGATTATTTTAATTTAAGGTTTGGGTTTTTTTATTTTTATTTGCTTGTATTGTGTATTTTTTAATATATATTCTCGATATCTACATGCTTTGAATCTAATTTGGATGTAGATAATAAAGTCCAGAAATAATTCATTTATTATTGTCAGACCTTTTTATGCATGCAACATGTAAAAATCAATTATTGTGGTTTAAAAATTGATTTTTTGCAAAATTCCTTGTATTGAATTTCAAGGAACTCAATGTTAGTGTTGAGTTTTGGAGTAAATGCAATTGTTTTGAATACACTGAATCTGAAAAAATCTTCATTTATTGACAAAATTGTGTTGCGTTGGGACTAAGGATTGACTTGAATAATGAAGAGTCCGAGGTCACAAACAGGAAGCCAACGTTCAAGTAACAAAATTCTGGAGCACAAAAATGATCCTAACAGCAGGTTAAAGAGTTATAGGATGAAACGATTAAACCGTTTCGAATAAAAGATTCGATCAATGAAATAGCCCAAACCCAAGTCAAGACTAAGTGCCTCATAAACCAAGATAAAGTCGATTCTAGTTTAACTTAATCCCATGATTAGTGAGTCCTAAATATAAGGTTTCAGATGATTTATCTGTCAAACGTAATTAAAATAGGATTTCACCCGATTTTTTTTTTTAAATTTTTTATTACGTTTATAGAAATGATTGATATGACATATATCTATCTAGTTTTTGAATTTATATTCGTAAGTTAATATATAAATAATTATATATATTTTTTAAAAACTATTTTAAATATCATTATTTTAAGACGTTGTCAGGACCTTATGTAGTATAATTTGTGAAAATAAGATAATTGAATACTTTATATTTGAATATAATATTTATTTTAATTATATAATTTAAAAATATTAAAATTAAAATTGATATATTAAAATATTAAAAATATTATTATTGATGATATAACATACAATCGCGTGTGTGTATATATATATATATATATATATATATATATATTATATTTTTTGGGTTAAATGCACTCATGATCACTAAACTATTTACTAATTGCGTATGCGGTCACTTTTGTTTAAAACGTTGAACAAAAATTATTGAATTTTAGATTTTATTTTCCGTTAAGTCACTCTACTGTTTATCTATTCAAATATTTAACGGCTGCTGACGTGGCATCCAGTCATCATCTACGTCAGCCTTGAAACAGTAAACACCGACGTGGATGCTGACATCGACATTTTTGCTCACTAGCATCCAGTCATCATCCACGTCATCAGCCACATTAGTCTCGAAATAGTAAACACCAACGTGGATGTTGACGTGGACATTTTTGCTGATGTGACACCTCGTCATCGTCCACATCAGCATTGAAACAACAAACATTGACGTGGCATTCCGTCAACATCCAGGTCAGCAATCACGTCAGTTTTTGTATTAGTTTCTGTTGCAGTGACCTAACAACAAATAAACTCAAATTCAGTTATTACGGTTGCAATTAGTGAAAACTTTAATGACTTTGAGTGTATTGACCTTGAGTGCATTAACCGCTCTTATAACTTTTTTTTTTTCTCTTCCGATTTACTAAAGTGCTAGACTGTCAATTCTCTTACTCTACAAAACATACCTCATTTTTCCTCTCATCTACTTTATTAGTCATTAAATAAAATTTAAAAAAGATGTAAACTAAAAATTTTTAAAATAATAAACAAATAATAACACTAAAAAAAAGTATTTCTACGAATAAATTAATAACTTTTGAAAGTAGCTACAAGACAAAACTATAAAATAAAATTTTAAATGAAAACACAAACTCATATATAAATATTAAAAAAATAAAATTTCAATGTCTAATAAAAAAGCTAAATTACAATTAATTCATAATCATTATCACTCATCAGTCATGAAAAAAATAGAGAGAGAAAGTGAAAAATATTTATTGTTTGTTTGATCAAAAAAATTATTATGTTTTTATGGTTGTTATTATTTGGCTTTTTAATTCATAAACTAATCAATCTAAATGTGTTTAGATAAAAATAATAATAATAATAAGTAGAGTCAGAGAATTGACAGTCCAACACTATAACAAACCAGAAGAGAAAAAAAAAAGTTATAAGAGAGGTTAATGCACTTAAGGTCTTTGAAGTTTTTACTAATTGCAACCGTGGTCACTAAAATTTGAGTTTATTTGCTGTTAAGTTACTGCAATAGAAACAAATAAAGAAGCTGACTTGAACGCTGACGAGATGCCACATCAATATCCACGTCAGCGTTCACTGTTTTAATACTGACATAGATGATGATTGGATGTCACGTCAGCAAAAAAATGTCTATATCAGCATTCACTGTTTCAATACTAACGTGACTACTGACATGGACGATGATTGGATGTCACGTCAACATCCATATCAGTAGTCGTTAAATATTTAAACGGATAAATATTAGAATGACTTAACGAAAAACAAAATCTAAAGTTCAATGATTTTTATGTAACATTTTAAATAAAAGTGATTGCATATATAATTAATAAATAGTTCAATCACCGTGAATGCATTTAACTCTATATTTCTCCTGTGTCATAATTTGGTGCTCTAGTTTACTTAACTAGAATTTACAGTGTCCATCGGAGTAAAAGTTTGACATCAATTACTGTTTTCCTCGTAAACCTCAACCAATTTTATCTCCTAAATAATTTTGAGAAACAAAATAATAAAATATTCTTTTTTAATTTTTCGTTAGATACGTGTCATAATTTCTCACCGACACGTGTCATAATTTAGAGACCCGGTTGATCTGTCATGGAATGTAACACCATTTTTGACTAGTTTAAGTGGCATCCTGCTGTAATTTGTAGGGTCATTTTTATTTCCAAAACCTCACTTATAAATCCCTTCCCTTCCCTTCCCTAGCAAAATTTCCAACTCAACCGGACCAACTAACCAAAATCAGCTAAAATGCCTGAATTACCCTTACTATATCCAGTGCTTCTGCATATTCTTTTCGCTCTCCTTCTAGCCTGCATGTCTGTCCAGGTAAATTCCCAAGTACCAAACGCAGAAGAACTGTCCATCCTCCTCAACCTGAAGCAAGAACTGGGAAATCCACCGGCTCTAAGCTCCTGGAACGCCACGTCATCACCCTGTGACTGGCCTGAAATCTACTGCACGGAAAATTCGGTCACCATGATTTTGCTTTTGGGCACAACCATCAGCCGAAAAATTCCACCAACAGTATGCAACCTGAAACGTTTAATCGCCCTTGACCTTTCCCACAACGACATCTCCGGAGAGTTTCCGGATATTTTGAACTGCACCAGACTTGAAATTTTGGACCTTTCTCATAATCTTTTCGTGGGTTGGATACCAGGCGACATCGACCGCCTTTCAGCTCTCCGATTCGTCGACTTTGGTGATAACAACTTTTTCGGTGATATACCTCCGAGTATAAGCCGATTGTCGCAGTTGCAGACGTTGCATTTTTATGAAAATGAGTTCGGCGGCACGTTTCCGAAAGAAATCGGTAACTTATCTAATCTCGAAGTGCTGAGTTTGGCCCATAATACCAATTTTAAACCTGCTAGAATTCCAGTAGAATTTGGAAAGTTAAAGAAGTTGCAGATTCTGTGGATTGATGGTGCAAACTTGATAGGCGAAATCCCGGATTTTCTCACCAATCTTACCAGTCTTGAACTCCTGGCTTTGGCAAAAAATAACTTGACAGGTCCTATTCCTAGTGGATTGTTTTCGTTGAAGAACCTAACATTATTGTATCTCTTCCGCAATAAACTATCTGGGGAGTTGCCAAGCTCGTTTGAAGGTCGGAATTTGATTGACCTTGATCTTTCGGAGAATAATTTGACCGGGTCCATACCAAAAGAGTTTGGGAAGTTACAGCATCTGCGACAGCTTCGTCTCAACTCAAATCACTTTTCTGGAGAGTTGCCTTCAATACAGGCCTAATGCCTCAGTGATGAGACGAAAATTAATACCCATACTGTTTTATTATGTAATTAATGTTACATAATAAGATGCTATGAAAATTTATATCAAGAATGTTTTTAATACGAATATCAATATTGTAATTAATGAATAAGAATTTAGACAGACTGTAAAATTGACGTAGAATCGAATTTTTCACGATCGATTATCAATCTCAGGAGTGAGTTTTTCAAACTTCTCATGATCGACTATCAATCACAAGAATAAGTTTTCCTTCCCATGTTCCAAAAGCTATAAGCAGTATGTGGTACCAAAAAGAATCGTGTCCTGAAAATGAGATCTAGCCTATCATAAGTCTAATAAGCTTTATAGCTCCCACTTACGACTCAAATTAATATAAAGTGTGTTAAGCCGTTTTTGAACACATCAAGCCCCTAAAATAAATTCTTTTTAGACCACATATTCACTCAAATTTGTATTAAATGATCAAAAATTTAACAAATGTACGTCTACGTTATTCCAATAATGACTAGTACCGATAATAGATAGAAAAATAAAAGAGTTTTATAGTAAAAATATTATACAAGCGAAAAACCTTTAAAAGAATTACATAATGGATCTGTTGAACCTTTATAGATTTTGAATTGATGCAAAACATATGTTAAAATATCTAACCGATCCATGCATATATCGAATATGACAAAAGGATCAAAGGGTTTATTTTTTACAGAAATTATCTAATACATGATCGTGTGTAATCAGACCGCACAATCGTGTTATCTTTTATTACAATTCAGATTTGCTTAAAGAAGGCACATGACCATGTGTATGAGGCACATGACCATGCACATGAGGCACACGACCATGTGTAAAGGCACATGACCATGCACAAGAGGCACACGGCCATGTGCATGAGACACACACCCGTGTGTATGGGGTGCATGACCATGCACATGAGGTGCACTCCCATGTGCCATGAAGAAAATTTTCTACACGCCCGTGTTATGCTGCCGTGATAAATAAAGACAAAACAAGAGCATTAATAACACACGACCGTGTAATAGAAACACACGCCCGTGTGCAAAGAAAAAATTCAGCCGTGTGTTTCCCATGCGTTGATCGTGGGTGTGCCCGTGCTAGCTTCTGGAATCTGAAGGCATCTGAAGAAAAATAACACACGCCTGTGTGTTGCAAATACGCACGCCCGTGCTAGCATAAAATTGACCGTTGGAAATGCAGAAAAAGGGAAGCACGACCGTGCAACAAAAGGACACGCCCGTGCAACTTTTCAGAAAGGCTCCAACGGCTCTCAAATCATCCCAACGGCTCTATTCTTCCAATTCCTATAAATTGGAGATGGTTTGAAGATTGAAGGGTTAGAGAGAATCAAGCAAAACACTCACAATTTGTCATTCTCTAATTCTTCTCCAAATTTCTCTCACAAAACTTATTTGTATTTTCATTAGAGAGAAACATTGAGAGCACATTGTAAATCAGCCTTGTGAGGTAAATTTTTGTAATATTCCACAAACCCTTGGGCGCAATCCCGTGAAACTAGTGTGGGGCATAATCCCTGTTAAAACTAAGTTAAGGGCGCAATCCCTTGTATCAAAACTAGTGTTAAGGGCGAAATCCCTTGTCGAAAAAACTATTGTAACTTCGGGGTTGAAGTTAGTGGAAAGAAAAATCTTCGAGCGGGATTGCTTGGAGTAGTGGACGTAGGAGGCGTGGAGAAGCTCCGAACCACTCTAAAAATCGGCTGAGCATTTCTTTCCCTTACTCTCTTTTATACTTGCTTAGTCTTTTAATTAATTGTGCTTAATTGTATTTATATATTTGAATGTTTGTGTTGGTAGAATAGGAAAAATATTTTAAACTTGATAAATTTTTAATTAACCTATTCACCCCCCCTCTAGGTTATTTGCCATATTGTTTTTGGGGCTTTACAATATCTAAAAAATAAAGTAAGACAAAAAAGATTGTTACTTAGAGGTAGGTATTAATATGAATTTTGAGAATGAGATTCTTATACGGAAGGAGGTAATAAAAATTATTTTAGTAATTTGTAATGGTTATTAATGTAAATAATTAAGTTAAACATATTATGTGATTGAGGATTAAGTTAAAATATAAGAGAAAAGAATGTTTGAATGGTCGTTGCAAAAGTTGGAACACCCATTCAATATTAGATAAGTGAACGATTTAAGTGACGATTATCAATAAATAATTTTAAAGTGAAACACCTATTCTGATGGTTATTTGGCAAAAAAAATCTATAAAAAGAGGCTTTATTCACTTACTTTTCATTATATATCACATATAAAATAACCCTAATCACCCTAATTCTCATTACAATCTTCAAAGAGCAATTTGTAAATATTACTTCAATTATTTTCAAAATGTTAAATTAATGCTACTAATAAAACAAATTTAGTCATAACAGTATTTATCAAAGTATATAATATTCAGTAATTAAACATTTTCGGATATCCATTGCCCAACTCATGATGAAATATATATTTATAAACTATCATAAAAACCCTTATAAACCATAAAGGTTTGAAAATGACATTTTAGCGCATTCATGCCTCCCTTGTCCACTATGCCTAGGGTTAGATTCGAATCGAATATATTCAAATTAGTTTTTAAATTCAGCTCGAATGAGTTTGAAACGAACCGAACGAATCCGAATATGAACATGAATACGAATCCGAACTGCAATTTTAAAATTCAGCGAACTCGAACTATGCAAACCGAACATGAACATGAACTTAAAATAATAATTTTTTAATTATATTTTATTAATTATTTGTATTAATTATGATTTTTAATAAATATAAAATCGAATTATACGAACCGAATACAAATACAAATACGAATCAAATACGAACTTAGTTATACGAACCGAATATAAATACGAACTTTGCTATAAAAATATTCGATGAATACGAATCCGAACTCAAACAGTATGAAACGAACCCGAATATGAATATGTTATTGTTTATGTTCGGTTCAGCTCGAATCCAACCCTAACTATGCCCAAAATATTTCTACCATCAATTTCGATAGGTTTTGCCACAAATTATAACTCAAAATCATATTTGATCTTTTTACACTAACGTATATTTGAAGTAAATAAGCTATTATTAAAAATAAAAGTAACTATAAAACAATTGGAATTGTCGAAATAATAATGTAAGATTAATAACTTCTATCACTCTTATATTAATCTTACCTAATATTTCTATATATTTTGCAAAAAATCTAACTCTAAATTATAAAAATAAGGTTAAAAATCATATTTATAAATTAGATTAAGAATAACAATTAAGATTTTTTATATATAGATGGAAGCAAAAAATGAAATGCAGGAGTGATCACTCTTGCTGTAGCTCATATCCCAAGCAATCAGTTTAAAATTTCACTTTAAATTTAAAAAAAAAGCAAAGTAATGAAATATTTACTGACTTTGATTAATATGAATTTATTATCAAATTTTTTAATTAAATTTTTAATGAAATTATGGATGAAAAAATATCTAAGTGATTAGAATTCTTAAGATTAGAGATGTGACTAAAACGAATATTAGTTTAAAATTTTAATTATATCTATATAATTTATATATTATTAATTAATATCGTTTAGACTTAATAAAATTAAGTTGTTATTATTAATTAAAAAAATAACTAAATAAATAGATTGATATTTGGGACTTCAAAAAAAATAAAAAAATGTGAAGTGTTGGGTAACAAATAAAAAATATCATAAATGTTTTCCTTTCACCTTGGTTCCGTATAAACCATAAAAATAGGACTTCGTCAACACTCTGGCTTGAAATTTAAAGTTCCTGGTCCTGGGTGTATTTTAGAGATTCTAACTGTATATTAAGTGGTGTCAAAGTAATTAAATTAGAATATTTCTGTTGCGTATTATAACGAAACATTGTCTTTGAATTAGGTATTTCAGGTTGTGGATTTAGCTATTGAGTTCAAAGAATTTGTGGATTAAGGATTGAAATTTTTTGATTAACCGAAAAAAAAAAAAAAAAGTTTGCACTGATATTTATACACTGGAAAACATATTATAAGACTAAAATAAATCCCTCACACATGACCCAATTCGTATGCTGTTGCATGATTCGGCCACCGATCAGGTCAGGATATATAGGGCTATTATTTAGCAGTTTCTGACAGCCGTAGGCATGTAAAAATCGCTAGCTTTCAGTCACCAAAATTTGGAGAAATTGCCACGAACGTCATGATTTCGCCTCCAGGAATTGTAAGTTCTGCAGGGTGAAATTCTGCTGGTGGAACTTTTCAGCTGATGGTTCTGTCCAATAGTAAAATCCCGGTGACCGAATTTCCAATGCAGTTGATTTCAGGCCAGTCACAGGGTGATGACGCGGCGTTTTAGGAACTGAGAGACGGTGGATTTCCCAGTTCTTGCTGGGGTTGAGGAGGAGGGACCGTTCTTCTGCGTTTCGAATTTGGGAATTTATCTGAACAGGTATGGAGATTAGGAGGAGAGCAAAATGAATATGCACAAGTACTGGACATAGTAAGGGTAATTCAGGCATTTTAGATGATTTTGGTTAAGGAGAGCATAAAGGCAATCATGTCTTTTTCGTATTCAGACGTAGGAATGGGGCTGGCACCTGCTAAGATTGGCTGGGGTAAATGAATTAATTTCTATGGTAATTAGTCCCATAGATGAACATAGCAGTGGCCCTTGACATAAAAGGCTCTGAAATTTGAACAGAGCAAACAGAAAAGGCTACTCTCACAGGAATGGAAATTGGGCTAGATTTAACTGCTGCAGAGAAAGTTTGGAGGATGTTTGGAGCAATGGGAGACATGACATTTGCCTGCGCATGTTCTAAGTTTAATGACATCCTGCTGTAATTTCTAGGGTCATTTTTATTCGCAAAACCTTCCCTTCCCTAACAAAAATTTCAAATCGCAGTTGCATTGCTGCCGGCGAAAACTCAACCAGGGAAATTAACCAAAATCATCTAAAATGCCTGAATTACCCTTACTATGTCCAGTACTTCTGCATATTCTTTTTGCTCTCCTCCTAATCTCCATACCCGTCCAAAAAAATTCCCAAATTCCAAACGCAGAAGAACGGTCCATCCTCCTCAACCTTAAGCAAGAACTGGGAAATCCACCATCTCTCAGTTCCTGGAACGCCACATCATCACCTTGTGACTGGCCTGAAATCAACTGCACTGGAAATTCGGTCATCGGGATTTTGCTGTGGAACAAAACCATCACCCGAAAAATCCCACCAACAATATGCAACCTGAAAATTTTAACCATCCTTGACCTTTCTTCCAACAACATCCCCGGAGAGTTTCCAGATATCTTGAACTGCACCAGCCTTCAAATTCTGGCTCTTTCTCGGAATCTTTTCGTGGGTCCGCCACCAGACAGTATCGACTGCCTTTCGGCTCTCCAATACATCAACTTTGGGGATAACAATTTTTCCGGCGATATGCCCCCTAGCATAGGCCGATTGTCCCATTTGCGTACGTTGTATCTTTATCTAAACGAGTTCGACGGCACGTTTCCGAAAGAAATCGGTGACTTATCCAATCTCGAAGTGCCGGGTTTGGCCTTGGATCACAAGGTTAACCTGCTAGAATTTCAGTCGAATTTGGAAAGTAAAAGAAGTTGCAGATTCTGTGGATTAATGAAGCAAACTTGATAGGCGAAATCCCGGGTTCTCTCACCAATCTTACCAGTCTTGAAATGCCGTCTTCGGCAAGAAATAACCTGACAGGTCCTATTCCCAGTGGGTTGTTTTCGCTGAGGAACTTAACAAATTTGTATCTCTTCCACAATAAACTATCTGGGGAGTTGCCGAACTCGTTCAAAGGTCGGAATTTGGTTGAGCTTGATCTTTCATCCAATAAGTTGACTGGTTCCATACCAGAAGACTTGGGGAAGTTACAGGATCTGCAAGTGTTTAATCTCTTTTCAAATCAGTTTTCTGGAGTGTTGCCTTCAAGGATAGGCCTTATGCCTTAGAGACGATATGAAAATTAACCATGATTATATTTTTTTCCTCATAAATTAATAAATATTTGACCCTAATATCAAATGTTTGAGATACGAAATGATTGATCATAATAATATTAAATAATTTCAAGACTTTCTTTATCATAAAAATAATGCAGATCAAAATTTATTGTAGAGACTGTTTTGGTTTGAGTCTACGGTGTAAGACACGGACTAGCAACTTGGCAACTTCCTTGAAACTTTCTTGAAAGCATCATTTGTCGTTGACTGTTGACTGTTGACTGCGGGGAAGGACCTGGAAATGTGTGTGGATTGGATTACAGTTTATTGGACTTGAAAATACATGAAAATAGAAAATTCTGGAAAGGGGAACCTACCTTGAAAGTGCAACTCTGAAATTTTACAACTTAATCCTACTGCAAGATAGTTTTTAAATGGTAAAGGTTGACCGATCGATTTTTTAAATTTAAGTATTCACTAATTAATTAATTGTAAAAAATATTTTTATCTTTTTAATAAAAATTTAAAAAATAATAAAATAAATTTTATTAAAATAATACCAAAGTATTAAAATAAAATTTAAAAATATTAAAACATATACAAAATTATAAATTAAATATTAAAATAGTATATATATAACTTAAATATTAAAATATTAGCAAAAATTTTTAAAATAAATTTTAAAATTTAATAAAATATATCAAAAAATTTAGACTAAAAATTTTGAAAAAGCAGCCACCATATAACAAACCTAACCAAGTAGACGAAAAAGATTACTTAATTTGAATAGCGTCCAAATTTGTCCAAAATTTTTTTTACTAATGTTTTAATATTCTAATATTTAATATGTTTATTATGATTTTTATTTTTTCTCGACTTATATATATTTCGATAATTTTATAAAAATGTTAACTGAATTAAATGAATAAGTGGGCATTTGACTATTTAAAACTTTATACGTGAGACTTTGTCATTGAGGAAAATTTTGGATGGGATTAA